>JAIUJO010003177.1:30000-31010 GCA_023846275.1 Vanilla planifolia
CTCTTCAACTTCTTCTTCTTCTTCTTCTTCTCCTTATTTTTCATCTACTACTTCTTCTTCTTCTCCTTCTTCATCTTCTTCTTCATCATCCTCATCATCATTATCTTCTTCTTCTTCTTCTTCTTCTTCTGCATGTTCTTCTTCTTCTTCATGTTCTTCTTCTTCTTCTTCTTCTTCTTCTTCTTCTTCTTCTTCTTCGTCTTCTTCTTCTTCTTATCTTTCTTCTTATTGTTGTTGTTCTTCTTCTTCTTCTTCTTCCTCCTCTTATCTTCTTCTTCTACTACTACTTCTTCTTCCCCTTCTTTTTCTACTTTTATTTTTTCTTCTTTTTCTTCTTCTTCTTCTTCTCCTTCTTCTTCTTCTTCTCCTTCTTCTTTTTCTTCTTCTTAATCCTCTTCTTCATCTTCTTCTTCTTCTTCTCCTCCTCCTACTTCTTCTTTTATTTTTCTTCTTCTTCTACATCTTCTTCATCTTCTTCGTCTTTTATTTCTTCTCCTTCTTCTCGTTTTGGTTCTTCTTCTTCTTCTCTTTCTTCCTACAACTACTACTACTATTTCTTCTTCTTTGTCTTCTTCATCTTAATCTTCTTCTTCTTCTACTTCATCACCTTTTTCTCTTTCTTCTTCTTCTTCTTCTTCTTCTTCTCCTTCTTCCATTTCTTCTTCTTTCTCTTCTTCTTCTTCTTTCTCTTCTTCTTCTTCTTCTTCTTCTTCCTTTGCTTCATCTTCTTCTTCTTCTTCTTCTTCTTCTACTTCTTCTCCTCCTTCTTCTTTTTCTTCTTCTTCATATTCTATTATTACAAAACTACTACTACTACCTCATCATCATCATAATCTTTTTCTTCTTCTTCTTTTACTTATACTTCTTCTTCGTGTTCTTCATCTTCTTCTTTTTCTTCTTCTTTAAATACTTTTCATACTTCTTTGTTGTCCTCTTCTTCTTCTTCTTCTTCTTCTTCTCCTTCAATTTCTTCTTCTACTTCTTCTTCTTCTTTTTCTTCTTCTTCTTCT
>JAIUJO010003079.1:0-2500 GCA_023846275.1 Vanilla planifolia
TACTTGTTCTTTTCCATCGACTTCTTCGTCATATTCTTCTACTACTACTACTACTTTTTCTTCATTATCATCATCATCTTCTTCTTCTTCTTCTTCTTCTCCTTTTTCCACTTTTATTTCTTCTCCCTCTTCTTTTTCTCCTTTTTCTTCTTATTATGCTTCTTTATATTCATCTCCATCTTCTTCTTCTTCTTCTTCTTCTTCATTTTCTTCTCCTACTTCTTCTTCATCATCTTCTTCATCATGTTCTTCTTCTTCTTCTTCTTCATCTTCTTCTCCTTCTTCTTCGTCATCATCACCATCTTCTTCTACTTCTTCTTCTTCTTCTTCTTACCCTTCATCTTTGTCTTCATCTTCTTTTCTTCTTCTTCTTTCTCTTCTCCTTCTTCTACTACTTCTACTTCTACTTCTTCATCTTCTTCTACTTCTTCTTCAACTTCTTCTTCCTCATCATCTTCTTCTTCTTCTTGTTCTTGTTCTTCTTCTTTTTCTTCTTTTACTCCTTTTTTCTTTTTTTTAACCTTCTTCTCCTTCTTCTTTTTTTTACTTCTTATTCTTCTCCTTCTACTTCTTTTTCTTCTTCTTCTTCTTATTATTCTTCTTCTTCCACTTCTTCTTCTTCTTCATCATCATCATCTTCTTCTTCTTCTTCTTCTTCTTCTTCTTATTCTTCTTCTTTTTCCTCGTCCAATTTTTCTTCTTCTTCTTCTTTGTCTTCTTCTTCATCTTTTTCTTCTACTTCTTTTTACTCTTCATCATCTTCTTCTTTTTCCTCTTTGTCTTGTTTTTTTTCTTCTTCATCTCCTTCTTCTTCCTCTTTTTCTTCTTCCTTTTGTTCTTCTTCTTCTCCTTCTCCTTGTCATTCTTCTTCTTCTTCTTCTTCTTCTTCTTTTACTTCCACTTCTTCTTCATCTTCTTTTTCTTCTTCTTCTTCTTCAAAATCATCATCTTATTCTACTCCTTCTTCCTTTTTTCTTCTTCTTCATCTCCTTCTTCTTCTTTCACTTCTTCTTCTTCTTCCTCCCCTTGTTCTTTATCTTCTTCTTCTTATAATTATTATTATTCTTCTTCTTATTTCTCTTCTTGTTCTTCTACTACTTCTTCTTGTTCTTCTTCTTCTTTTTCTTCTTTGTCTTCTTCTTCTTCTTCTTCTTCTTCTTCTTCTTCTTCTTCTCCTTTTACTTCTTCTAATACTTCTTCTTTGCCTTCTTCTTCTTCTTCTTTTTCTTCTTCTTCTACTTCTACTTCTCCTTCTTCTTCCTTTTTTCTTCTTCTCCTATTTCTTCTTCATGTTCAAATCCTTCTCCTTCTTCTTCTTCTTCTTCTTCTTCTTCTAATTCTCCTTCTTCTTCTTCAACATCTTCTTCTTCTTCGTCGTCTTCTTCTTTTTCTTCGTGTTTTTCTTCTTCTTCTTCTTCTTCTTCTATTTCTTCTTGTCCTACTACTACTTCTTCTCCTTTTTCTTTTCGTTCTTCTTCTTCTTCTTCTTTTTCTTCTTCTTCTTCTTCTTTTTCTTCTTCTTCTTTTTCTTCTTTGTCTTCTTCTTCTATTTTCTTTTCTTCTTCTTTTTTTTCTTCTATCTCTTTTACTCCTTCTTATGCTTTGCCTTCTTCTACTTCTTCTTCTTCTTCCTCTTCTCCTTCTTCTTCTACTCCTTCTTCTTCTTTGTTTCCTTCTTTCTCTTCTTCTTCTTCTTCTTCTTTTCCTTGTTCTTCTTCTTGTAGTTCTTCTTCTTCATCTTCAACAACTTCTTATTCTTCTTCTTCATCTTCTTCTTCTTCTTCTTTTTCTTTTTCTGCATCTTCTTCTCCATCTCCTTCTTCTTCTTCTTCTTCTTCTTCATTTATTTTGTTGTCTTCTTCTTTTTCTTCTTCTTTGTCATCTATCTTCTTCTTCTCCTTCTTCGTCTTCGACTTCTTCTTCTTCTTTATCTTCTTCTTCTTCTACTTCTTCTTTTTCTTCTTCTTCTTGTCTCCCTCTTCTTCTTGTTCTTTTTCTTCTTCTTCCTCTTCCTATTCTTCTTCTTCTTCTTTCTTCTTCCTCTTCTTCATCTTCTTCATGTTCTTCTTCTTTGCCTTTGTCTTCTTCTTCCTCATCTTATACTTCTTCTGGTTCTTCTTCTTCTTCCACTTCTTCTTCTTCTTCTTTTTCTTCTTTGTCTTGTTCTTCTTCTTCCCCCTCTTGTTATTCTTCTTCTTCTTGTTCCATCTTCTTCTTCTTCATCTTCTTCTTTTTCTTCTTCTCCAACTTCATCTTTTATTTCTTCTTCTCTTTATTCTTTTTCTTCTTCTGCTACTTTTTCATATCCTTCTTCTTCTTCGTCGTCTTCTTCCTTTTCTTCTTCTTCTTCCTCTTCTTCATCATCATCTTCTTCGTATTCGCCATCTTCTTCTTCTTCTTCTTATTCTTCTTCTCCTTCACCTTCTTCATCTTTTTCAACTTCTTCTTCTTGTTCTTTTTCTTCGACATTTTCTTCATCATCTTCTTCTTCTATTTCTAC
>JAIUJO010003079.1:12500-20000 GCA_023846275.1 Vanilla planifolia
TGATTTTTTAATATTATTTTGGAATCGTTTTCTACGAATTTCTTTTCATAGCCACTTAATTACTTATAATACTATAAGAATACAAAATTATTTTTATACACTTATAGTCAAATTTTTGGCTAAAAAATTCGTCAAAAATACCCTAAAACAGCCGAAGTCTCGGGAAATGTACTGTAGCAATGGGCGGGACGACCCGGCGCCAAAACAGCCCGTCCAGGTCTTTTAGAAATTAAAAATTTAATTTAAAAAATAAAAATTTGGTTGACCCGAAAAGGCTAAACCTAGCCTGGACCCAAAGCACGCCGAGAGGAGCTCGGCTAGAGCTGGTCAACAGTCAAATGAACAGTGCCTGGCTAAGCCAAGACCGCCCAAAGGAGCTCGGCTAGGTCAAACTGCAGCGCGGTCAACAGTCAATGAACAAATGCTTGGCTAAGTCAACCCGAACCAGGTGATGAAATCTCGGTCAAGGAAGGGGGGAGCCGGCCCCAAAGTGGCTCGAACGTTAAACGGCAAAAATTCGTTATAAAGAGGTGCGCTGAATTCGCTTCTGCAGTGTGGGACTAAAAAATCCCACCTTATAACTTCGGCCGGATCCAAAGGCACAGATCAAACCCGCCTAGATCCAACGGGCGAGAGTAAATTCTAACGGCTGTTTCGCGAGGCTAATCAGCCTCGTTCGTTCAGCGCCCAATCCAATGGCGCAGATCAAGCCCGCCCAGATCCAACGGGCGAGAGTAAATTCGAACGGCTGTTTCGCGAGGTCAATCAACGCCGTTCGTTCAGCGCGCGAGATCTAATGGCTCAGATCAAGTCCTCCCGGATCCAACACTCTGGATTAAGCCCGAACGGTAAAATGCGTAAACAATCTGCGCCGTTCGTTTTTGGGCCTGGATCGGACGGTGGCTGCTTTCCGTCCGTTGCCCAAACGGCTAATTAATTTTTGGAGCCGTTGGGAGTGTTTTTAGAGCTCAAATCTGAGCTCTATAAATATAGAAAAATTATGTATTTTTTAGTTTTAACCTTTGCTAAATTGTCTAAAAAGATTTTCAGATCTCAAACACAAGCATCCGAGCAAAATCGGCGCATTCGAGCTCTAGAAGCAAAGCGGCAAGAAAGCTAGTGGAATTAGAGGTTTTTCAATCATTTCTAAATCTCTATCCCTCTAATTCGACGATTGTGTGTGCCTCCTCTTTTCTCCAATTTTTCTTAAGTCATTTGCCAATTTTTCGTATTTTTGTTTTGGGGCAAGGGCGTCCCGGCGTTTGTGCTAAAGCCCCAGGTTTGAGTTGAGCCCGGTAAAAACTCAAGTAGGTTTGGGATTAGCCATAATAAAAATCCCAAGTAGGTTCGAGGTGAACCGTAAGAAAAACCTCACTTGTAATCGGAGAATTTAGTGGATTTTTCCCAACACCAGTTGGGGGTGGACGTAGACTCGGTTTTGAGTTGAACCACTTGAAAATTTGTGTGTTCAATGTTCTTTACTTTTGCTTAAAGTCTTTTAAATTTAATTTCGGAAATTATAAGAATTTAAATACACAATTCACCCCCCCCCTCTTGTGGGATTTCTTTAGCACGAATCACTTCAATTGGTATCAGACCAAGGAACCCCAAATTACGTGAGTAACATCACGTGGGAGATCCTCTTGTGCTAAGTGAAGGCTTTCTCACAATTTTTTTGTGTGTTTGTGATTTAGTATGGCTTCCTCTTTGATCGAAATGAGTGCAACCTTATGTGAAGGTTTTTCCTCAAATTGGCCTCCATTATTCAAAGGAGAATTCTACTTATATTGGAAAAATTGCTTTAGAATTTTCATTCAATCTATTGATTTGGAATTATGAGAAGTCATAACGAAGCCTTGTGAACTTCCTAGAGATTCTTCTACTGATGAGGTCAAGCCCTTTAGTGAACTTAACGTTGAGCACAAGAGATTGGCTCAATTAAATGCTAGGGCACTGAACTACCTTCATTGTGGAATTTCTCCTAGTGAGTTTACACAAATCATGAATTTGCATACGGCTTTTGAGGTATGGAAGAAACTCGAAGTAACTTATGAGGGTACCTCACAAGTGAAAGAGACTAAAATCAACATCCTCACGCATGACTATGAACTTTTTAGAATGAATCCTAGTGAAAGTATTAAGAGTATGTTTTTGAGATTTAATGATATTACAAATGGATTGGCAAACCTTGGGAGGACATTCTCAAATGGTGACCTTGTGAGGAAAATTTTGAGAATCCTTCCAAAGGAATTTGATCCACTTGCAACCGCTATTAAAGCCGCTAAGGATCTTAGCAAACTTTCATTGGATGAACTCCTTGGGGAACTTCTTACTGCCAAAATAGAAATGTCAAGGAGACTAACGGAAGAGACTTCTACAAGCAAGTTAAAGCATGAAAGGAAGAAGGAAGAACCTATGGTCCTTAAAGCCACTAAATATGATTCAGACTCCACTTCTACTTCTTCCACGGATTTGGAAGATGAGGTAAGTTTCCATATTAATGGTTTAGCAAAAAATTTGGCAAAGAACTTTCTTAATAGGAAATGGAAGAAGAAAAACAATAAAGAGAGGAAGAGGCCACCAACTTGCTTTGAGTGTGGTCAAACCGGTCATATAAAACCGGAATGCCCAAAACTCAAAAACAAGCATGTGAAGGAGGAAGAAAAGAAGAAGAAGAAGAAGAGCTTGAAGAAAAAGAAAGCATTTCAAGCTACATGGAGTGCCTCCGAAGATTCAGACATTTCAAGCTCAAGTAAAGGAGAAGAAGGAATGATTTGTTTTATGACAAATGAAGCATCTTCAACATCTTCAAGTGAAGAAGAAGAAGAAAATGAGGTAAGCTCCTGGACAAGAGATATTCTTGAAAATAATTATATTGAAATTATGAATGCCTTAACTTCCTTAATGAGTGCACATAAAAAATTAAAAAGGAGTTACAAAGAAAAGATTGAATTGCTTGATTTTGTCATGAAAGAAGATGAAAAGAAAAGATTAGAAAATCAACTTATATGTGATGAAAAGGCATCTTTTATTATTGAAAATACCTCTTTGAAGCATGATATTTCAATCTTAAAAGAAAAAATACAATCTTTTGAGCATGCTATAGATAATAGAAATATACATGTATCAAATGCTTGTTATCATTCACATGCTTTCAATTACAAAAAAACCTAGATATTTGAGCATGCCTAGGCCATCAAACATTGTTTGCTTTTATTGTTGCA
This sequence comes from Vanilla planifolia, assembly GCA_023846275.1. Taxonomy (NCBI): domain Eukaryota; kingdom Viridiplantae; phylum Streptophyta; class Magnoliopsida; order Asparagales; family Orchidaceae; genus Vanilla; species Vanilla planifolia. Next base: position 15,725 of record JAIUJO010003079.1, read on the forward strand.
AACTTGGACATACTATGAAAGATTGTTTTTTTAGAAGAAATATGTATGTACAAAAACAAAATGTTAGATGGATTGTTAAAAAAGAGAACATGCAAGTTCCATCTAGTGTTCAACCCAAGCTTTCTTGGGTTCCTAAGAATAAAACTTAGAAGAAAAGGTCTCCAAAATATTTGGAGACATTTTAGGATAGGTTTAGGATATTCAAAAACCTTAAATTGATGATTTTAATTAGTGGAATGTTTCTAATTTAGATTTTACACCTTATACAGTTAAAACCAAGAAGAAAATCAAAATCCACATCTTGGGTATTGGATAGTGGATGTTCAAGACACATGACTGGAGACAAAAGTAAATTCAAATCTTTGAGATTGGGCCCAAATAGGAAGGTGACCCTAGGAGACAACACAAAGAAAAGAATCATTGGAATTGGAGATGTAGGTACGACAAACTTTACCCTTTCAAATGTATTTTTAGTAGAAGGCTTAGAATTTAATTTAATTAGTATTAGTCAACTTTGTGATAATGGATTTGATGTTGTTTTTAATACAAAAGCTTACAAAATTATGAAAAATAATGTTGAACTACTTATAGGCAAAAGAAAATGTGATACATATGTAGTTAGTTTTGAACAATTAGAAGCTAGTGGTTTGGAATGTCTAGTGACCCAATCTAATGAGAATTCATTATGGCATAGAAGATTAGGTCATGTAGGATACTCCACCTTGAAAAAGATTTCAAAATTAGATATAGTTAGAGGCCTTCCAAAACCAAGTAAGTCAAATTGGGAGTTTTGTGAATCTTGCCAAAAGGGAAAACAAGTTAAATCCTCTTTCAAATCTCAAAATGAATTAACAACTAGTAGACCTTTAGAAAAGATTTACTTAGATCTTTTTGGTCCAATACAACCTTTAAGTTTAGGAGGAAAACAATACGGATTTGTTATAGTTGATGATTTTTCTAGATATACTTGGGTATTTTTCCTTAGACATAAGAATGAAGCTTTTGAGAACTTTGAAGATTTGATTAGAGAGTTAGAAAGACAACATAGTTTAAAATTAATTTGTATACAAAGTGATAATGGGAGTGAATTTAAGAATGAATATTTTAGTGAGTTTTGTAAAGAGAAAGGAATCAAACATCAATTCACATGCCCATATACACCACAACAAAATGGTATTGTAGAAAGAAAGAATAGAACACTAGTTGAGATGGGTAGAACAATGTTAGCCGAATACAATTCACCCAAATATTTTTGGGCCGAAGCTATTAGCACGGCATGTTACATTATAAATAGGGTTAATTTGAGACCAAAGTTGAAGAAAACTCCTTTTGAATTGCTAAGGAAGAAGAAACCAAATCTAAGTTATTTTCATGTGTTTGGTTGTAAGTGTACTATTCTTAAAAATGAGAGATTAAATTTAGGAAAGTTTGATGAAAAGGCAAGTGTTGGAATCTTTTTAGGGTACTCATCAATTAGGAAAGCATATAAAGTTTTCAATCAAGAATCACATAAAATAGAGGAAACAATGCATGTTGTGTTTGATGAGACAATTCAACTAGTTAGTGAAAAGCATTTAGAAGATGAAATAGAATTAGTAAAAAATCTAGATTTAAATGAAGAAAAAATAGAAAATCTAGAAATGGAAAAGGAAAATGAAAAGGAAAATAATCTATCTAAAGGATGGAAATTTGCAACCTCACATCCAAAGGATTTGATTATAGGAGATGTGAATCAAGGAGTGAAGACTAGAGCTTCAATTAGAGATATAGATCATAGTGCCTTTGTGTCATTTTCTGAACCCAATTCTATAGAAGAAGCCCTTGCAGATGATTATTGGGTTCAAGCCATGAATGAAGAGTTAGACCAATTTGAAAGAAATCAAGTTTGGGAATTAGTATCAAGACCTAGTGATCAACAAGTAATTGGTACTAGATGGGTCTATAAAAATAAATTAGATGAAAATGGTGTAATAATTAGAAATAAGGCTAGACTTGTTGCTAAGGGATATAGTCAAATAGAAGGTATTGATTTTGAGGATTCATTTGCACCCGTAGCTAGGTTAGAAGCAATTAGATTACTTCTAGCATATTCATGTTATAAGAATTTTAGGTTGTTTCAAATGGATGTAAAAAGTGCTTTCTTGAATGGAATAATAGAAGAAGATGTGTTTGTAGAACAACCCCTAGGTTTTGAGAATCATGCACTAGGTGATTATGTTTATAAGCTTAAGAAAGCTCTTTACGGCCTTAAGCAAGCTCCACGTGCATGGTATCATAGGTTGAGTAACTATCTAGTAGATAGTGGCTTTAGAAAAGGTAAATCGGATACTACATTATTTCTAAAGTCATTAGGAGATGATTTATTAATTGTTCAAATTTATGTTGATGATATTATTTTTGGTAGTACAAAAGAAGAAATGTGTAAAGAATTTGGAGATCTCATGACTAAGGAATTTGAAATGAGCATGATGGGTGAACTAAATTTCTTCTTAGGGTTACAAATAAAACAACTAAAGGATGGTATATTCATTTCTCAAACAAAATACGTAAAAGAATTATTTAAAAAATATGGATATGAGAATATGAAAACTAGAAAAATTCCCATGAATCAATCCATTCACTTAGATCTAGATGAACAAGGGAAAGCAATAGATCAAAAATTCTATAGAGGACTTATAGGATCTTTATTATACCTTACAGCGAGTAGACCTGACATTTTATTTAGTGTTGGATTATGTGCTAGGTTCCAAGAAAATCCAAAGGAAAGTCATTTGAAAGGTGTTAAAGCGATTTTCAAATATTTGAAGGGAACCATGACACTAGGATTATGGTATCCTAGAAATGAACTCTCTTGTGAGTTAGTTGGCTATACAGACTCAGATTTTAGGGGATCTAGAGTGGATAGAAAGAGCACATCAGGAACATGTCAATTTTTAGGACACTGTCTTGTTTCATGGTCAAGTAAAAAACAAAATTGTATAGCCCTATCAACAACCGAAGCGGAATATGTTGCAACTGGTAGTTGTGTTACTCAAGTACTATGGTTAAAACAACAACTGCAAGACTATGGTTTAGAAGTCACACATATACCTATTAGAATTGATAACACAAGTGCATTAGCCTTAGCTAAAAAACAAGTTCATCACTCTAGGACTAAGCACATAGATGTTAGATATCATTTTATTAGAGACCAAGTAGCTAAAGGATTAGTAGAATTGGAATATGTCTCCACTAAACTTGAATTGGCTGATATTTTTACCAAACCCTTACCTTCAGAGCAATTTCAAATATTGAGGGCACAATTAGGAATATTACACATTGTTTAGGGTGTATTTCCTTTTGATGGTGTCAAAGGGGGAGAATAGTTAGAAGTGAGGGGGAGCATCAAGATAGGGGGAGCACATTTTTATCCCTATGAATTGTATTTTAATACACTTATCAAGATAGGGGGAGCACATTTTTATCCCTATGAATTGTATTTTAATACACTTATTCTTTTACATTTATGTCTTGCCATCATCAAAAGGGGGAGATTGTTACACCCTTGTATTTGATGAGTCAAGCATAAATGTGTATATTTTATTTGGGCTTGATTTTAAGTAAAATTGTTAATAATTAATTAAATCAAGCCATGTATTTTAGATGTCTAAAATAATGGTCTCTAAGGGCCTTGAGGTCATGGCATACTTCAAGGAATTTTGAGACATGCGCAAGATTTTTTATAATTGAATTTCTTTTTATTTTTCTTGAATTTGATATGTCCAAACTTTGAGATTATGAGACACACTAGTAGTATTAACATTTAAAAATATTATAAAATTATTTAATACTGAATTTTGATTTTTGGGCCAAGCATATTTGACAAAATGTATAGACATGGGTATTTGATTTTTTAATATTATTTTGGAATCGTTTTCTACAAATTTCTTTTCATAGCCACTTAATTAACTTATAATACTATAAGAATACAAAATTATTTTTATACACTTATAGTCAAATTTTTGGCTAAACAATTCGTCAAAAATACCCTAAAACAGCCGAAGTCTCGGGAAATGTATTGTAGTAATGGGCGGGTCGACCCGGCGCCAAAACAGTCCGTCCAGGTCTTTTAGAAATTAAAAATTTAATTTAAAAAATAAAAATTTGGTTGACCCGAAAAGGCTAAACCTAGCCTGGACCCAAAGCACGCCGAGAGGAGCTCGGTTAGAGCTGGTCAACAGTCAAATGAACAGTGCCTGGCTAAGCCAAGACCACCCAAAGGAGCTCGGCTAGGTCA
>JAIUJO010003079.1:25000-30994 GCA_023846275.1 Vanilla planifolia
AAAAAGATGAACAAGAAAAAGAAGAAGAAGAAGAGAAAGATGAAGAAGAAGAAAAAGAAGAAGAAGAAGAAGCAGTAGCAGAAGAAGATGTAGAAAAAGAAGAAGAAGAAAAAGAAAAAGGAGGGGACGAAGAAGAAGAAGAACAAGAAGAAAAATGAGAAGTAGAGGAAGAAGATGAAGAGGATGATGAGGAAAAAAATAACATGAATAACAGTAATAATAGTAGTAATAATGAGAGAAAAGAAGGAGGAGAAGAAGAAGAAGAATAAGCAGAAGAAGAAGAAGAAGAAGAAGAAGAAGAAGAGTGAGAGAAGTAGAAGAAGAAGAACGAGAAGTAGAAGAAGAACAAGAAGAAGAAGAGGAAGAAGAAGAAGAAGAAGGAGAAGAAGAAGAAGAAGAAGAAGGAGGGGAAGAAGTAGAAGAAGAAAAAGAAGAAGAAGAAGAAGAAAAGTAAAATGAAGAAGAAGAGAAGAAGAAGAACAAGGAGAAGAAGAAGAAGAAGAAGCAAAAGAAGAAGAAGAAGGAGAAGAAGAAGAAGAAGCAGCAAAACAAGAAAGAGAGGAAGTAATAGTTGTAGAAGAAGAAAAAGAAGATGATGAAGACGAAGAAGAAGATGGAGAAGGAGAAGAAATAGAAGGAGGAGGAGATGCGGAAGAAGAGAAAGGAGAAGAAGATGATGAAGAAGAAGAAGAAGAAGAAAAAGAAAAACAAGAAGTAGAAGAAATAGAAGAAGAAAAAGTAGAAGAAAAGATGAAGAAAAAGAAGAAGAAGAAGAAGAAGAAGAAAAAGAAGAAGAAGAAGAAGAAAAAGTAGTAGTAGTAGTAGAAGAAGAAGAAGGAGAGGAAAAATTAGAAAAAGAAGAAGAAGAAGAAGAAGAAGAAGAAGAGGAAGTAGAAGTAGTAGAAGAAGAAGAATAAGATGAGGAAGAAGAAGGAGAAGAACAAGAACAAGAAGAAGAACCAGAAGTTAAAAAGGAAGAAGAAGAAGAAAAGAAGAAAAAGAACCAGAAGAAGTAGAAGAAGAATAAGAAGAAGAAAGAAGAAGAAGAAGAAGAAGACGAAGAAGAAGAAGTAGAAGAAGAAGAATAGGAAGAAGAAGAAGAGGAAGAGGAAGAAGTAGTAGAAGAAGAAGAAGAAGAAGTAGAGGAAGAAGAAGAAGAAGAAGGGAAAGAAGAAGTAGCAGAAGAAGAAGAAAAAAGAAAAAGTGGAGGAGGAGGAAGAAGACGAGAAGCAACAACTAGAAGAAGAAAAAAAGAAGTAGAAGAAGTAGTAGAAGAAGAAGAATAAGAAGAAGATGATGAAGAACAAGTGGAAGAAGAAGAATAAGAAGTTGAAGAAGACGAAGAAGAAGAAGTAGTAGTAGTAGTTGTAATAGAAGAAGAAGAATAAGAAGAAGAAGAAGAGGAAGTAGAAGTAGTAGAAGAAGAAGAATAAGATGAGGAAGAAGAAGAAGAAGAATAAGAACAAGAAGAAGAACTAGAAGTTAAAGAGGAAGAAGGAGAAGAAAAGAAGAAGAATAACTAGAAGAAGTAGAAGAAGAATAAGAAGAAGAAAGAAGAAGAAGAAGAAGAAGAAGAATAGGAAGAAGAAGAAGAAAAAGTTGAAGAAGAACAAAATGAAGAAAAAGAAGTACAAGAAGACGAAGAACAAGCAAAAGTAAAAGAAATAGAAGAAGGAGAACGACAAGAAGAACAGGAAGAAGAAGCAGTAGAAGAAGAAGAAGAAGAAGAAGAAGAAGAAGAAGAAGAAGAAGAAGAAGTAGAGGAAGAAGAAGAAGAAGAAAGGGAAGAAGAAGAAGAAGAAGAAGAAAAAAGAAAAAGTGGAGTAGGAGGAAGAAGAGGAGAAGCAAGAACTAGAAGAAGAAAAAAAAGAAGTAGAAGTAGTAGAAGAAGAAGAAGAAGAAGAAGAAGAAGAAGAAGTAGAAGAAGAAGAATAATAAGATGAAGAAGAAGAAGGAGGAGGAGGAAGAGGAGGAGAAGAAGAAGAAGAAGATGAAAGTAAGGAAGTGGAAGGAGGAGAAGGAGAAGGAGAACAAGAAGAAGATGATGAAGAAGAACATGAAAAGAAGAAGTAGAAGAAGAAGAAGAAGAAGAAGAAGAAGAAAAAGAAGAAGAATAAGAAGAAGAAAAAAGAAAGAAGCTGATGAAGAGGAAGAATAAGTAGTAGTAGAAGAAGATGAAGAAAATTAAGAAGAAGAAGAATATGAAGAAGAACAAGGAGAAGAAGTTTAAGAAGAAGAAGAAGAAGAGTAGACGTAAAAGGAGAAAAATAAGAAGAAAAAGAAGAAAAAGAAGAAAGAGAAGAAGAAGAAGAAGATGATGACGAAGAGGAAGAAGAAGAAGAAGAGGTGGACGAAGAAAAAGAAGAAGAAGAAGAAGAAGAAGAAGAAGAAGAAGAAGAATAAGAAGTGAAAGAAGAAGAAGAAGAAAAAGAAGAAGAAAAAGAAGAAGAAGAAGAAAAAGAAGTAGAGGAGGAAGAAGAAGAAGAAGAAGAATAAGAAGAAGAAGAAAATGAAGAAGTATGAGTCAAAGAAGAGGTATAAGTAGAGGAAGAAGAAGAAATGGAAGTAGAAGTAAAAGAAGAAAAATAAGAGGAAGACAAGGAAAAAGAAGAAGGGGAAGAATGAAAAAGAAGATGGAGAAGAAGAAGAAGTAGAAGAAGAGGAAAAAGAAGAAGAAGAAGAAGAAGTGAAGGAAGAAGAAGAAGAAAAGGAAGGAGAAGAAGAAGAAGCCAAAGAAGAGGAAGAAGAAGGAGAAGAAGGAGATGGAGAAGAAGAAGAGGAAGAAGATAAAGAAGAAGAAGAACAAGAACAAGAAAAAGAAGAAGTAGAAGGTGAGGATGAAGAAGAGGAAAGTTAAGTACAAGAAGAAGAAGGAGAAGAAGAAGAATAAGTAGAGGAAGAAGAAGAAGAAGAAGAAGAAGAAGAAGAAGAAGAAGAGGAAGAAGAAGGAGAAGAAGAAGAAGAAGAACAGGAAGAAGTACAAGAAGAAGACGAAGAAGAAGTTGAAGAAGAAATATGAACAAGAAGAAGAAGAAAATTAGAAGAGGAAGAAGATGAAGAAGAAGAAGAGTAATAATATAAATAAGAATAACACTAAGTAAAAGAAGATGAAGAAGGAGAAGAACAAGAAGAAAAAGAAAAAGAACAAGAAAAGGAGATGAAGAAAAAGAAGAAGAATAAGAAGAAGGAGAAGATGAAGAAGCATAAGGAGAAGAACAAGAAGAAGAAGTAGATGAAGAAGAAAAAGAAGAAAAAAACAGAAAAAGAAGAAAAAGAAAAAGAAGAAGAAGATGATGATGATGAAGAATAAGAAGAAGAGAAAGAAGGGGAAAAAAAAGAAGAGGAGGAAGAAGAAGAATAAGAGGAGAAATAAGAAGAAGAAGATGAATTAGTTGAAGAATATGAACAATAAGAAGAAGAGTAAGAAGAAGGATAGGAATGAGAAAAAAAAGTAGGAAAAGAAGAAGAAGAAGAAGAAGAAGAAGAAGAAGTAGAAGAAGTAGAGGAAGAGCAAGAAGAAGAAGAAAAGGAAGAAGGCAAATAAGAAAAGAAGAAGTAGAACAAGAAGAAGGAGAAGAAGAAGAAGAAGAATAAGAAGAAGAAGATGAAGAAGTGTAGGAGGAGGAGGAAGAAGAAGAACAAGAGGAAAAGGAAGAATATGAAGAAGAAAAAGAAGAAGAAGAAGAGTAGGAAGAGGGGGGAGGAGGAGGAAGAAAAGAAGAAGAAGAAGAAGAAGAAGAAAAATGAGAAGAAGAAGAAGATGAAGAAGTAAAAGGAGGAGAAGCAAAAGAATAAGAAGAAAAAGAAGTAGTAGAAGAAGTAGATGGAGAAGAAGAAGAAGAAGAAGAAGTAGAAGAAGAAGAAGAAGAAGAAGAAGAAGATGATGATGATGATGAAGAAGAAAGAGAAGAAGTGGAAGAAGAGGAAGGAGAAGAAGAAGAAGAAGAAGAATTAAGAAGAAGAAAAAGAAGTTAAAGAAGAAGAAGAAGATGAAGAATTAGTAACAGTAGTAGTAATAGTAGAAGAATAAGAAGAAGAAGAAGTAGAAGAAGAAGAAGAATAAAAGAAGAAGAAGAAGATAAGGAGAAGGAAGAGAATGAAGAAGAAGAAGAAGATGAAGAAGAAGAAGAAGAAGAAGAAGAAGAAGAAGATGAAGAAGGAAAAGAAGAAGAAGAAGAAGAGAAGAAGAAGAGAAGGAAGAAGAAGAACAAGAAGAATAAGAATAAGAAGAAGAAGAAAAGGTAAAGAAGAAGAAGAAATAGAAGTAAAAGAGGAGGTGGAGGAGGAAGAAGAAAAAGAAGAAGAAAAGGAAGAAGAAGAAGAAGAATAAGAGGAGGAGGAAGAAGAAGAGAAGTAGAGGAAGAAGAATAAGAAGAAGAAGTATAAGATGATTTTGATGATGATGAGGAAGAAGAAAAGGAAGGAGAAGAAGAAGAATAAGATGATGAAAAGGAGAAGAAGAACAAGGAGAAGATGGAGAAGGGGAAGAAGAAGATAAAGAAGAAGAAGAAGAAGAAGAAGAAGAAGGAGAAGAAGAAGAAGGAGAGGAAGAAGAAGATGAGAACAAAAAAGAAGATGAAAAGCAAGAAGAAGAAGAAGAAAAAGAAGAAGAAGAAGAGGGATAAGAAGAAGAAGAAGAAGAAGAAAAATAATACGAAGAAGATGAAGGAAAATAAGAACAGGAAGAAGTAGAAGTAGAAGAAGAAGAAGAAGAACAAGAATAAGGATAAGAAGAAGAAGATGATAGAGAAGGAGAAGAAGAAGAAGATGATAGAGAAGGAGAAGAAAAGGAGAAGAAGGAGAAGGAAGTGGAGAAGAAGAACGAGAAGAAGAAAAAGGAGAAGAGCAAGAGAAGGAATAGGGAAATGAAGAAGAAGAAAAAGAAGAGGAAGGAGGAGAAGAAGAAGAAGTAAAAGATGAAGAAGAAGTGGAAGAGGAAGATGAAGAAGAAGTGGAAGAGGAAGATGAAGAAGAAGAAGAAGTTAAAGAAGAAGAAGAAGAAGTAAAAGAAGAACAAGAAGAAGAAGAAGAAGAAAGAAGAAGAAGAAGAAGAAGTAGTAGTAAAGAAGAAGAGGAGGGAGAAGAAGAAGAAGAAGAAGAAGAAGAAGAAGAACGAGAAGAAAAAGAAGAAAAAGAAGTAGAAGAAGAAGAAGAAAATGAAGTGTTACAAGATGGTGATGATGAGGAAGAAGAAGAAGAAAAAGAAAGAGATGTACAAGAAGTGGAAAAAGAAGTAGAAGAAGAAGGACAAAAAGAAGGTGAAGGAGAAGAAGTAGATGAGAAGAACAATCAGAAGATGAAGGAGAAGAAGAAGAGAAGAAGAAGAAGAGGAAGAAGAAGAAGAAAAAGGAGAGGAAGAAGAAGAGCAGAAAGAAGGATAAGAAGAAGAAGAAGAAGAAGAAGACGAAGAAGAAAGAGAGCACAAAAGAAGAAGAAAAATAACTAGAAATGGACAGAGAAGAAGAAGGAGAAGAAGAAGAAAAGAAGAAGAAGAAGAAATGAAAAAGAGGAGGAACAAGAGCAAGAAAAGAAGAAGAAGTAGAAGAAGAAGAAGAAGTAGAAGAAGAAGAAGAAGAAGAAGAACAAGAAGAAGAAGATGTAGAAGAACAAGAAGATGAAGAAGAAGAAGAAGAAGAAGAAGAAGAAGAAGAAAAAGAATAAGAAAAAGAAGAGGAAGAAGAGGAAAAGAAGAAGAGGAAGAGGAAAGAAGGAGAAGTACAAAAAAAGTAGTAGTAGAAGAAGAAGAAGAAGAAAATGAAGAAGTTGGGGAAGTAAAAGAAGAAGAAGAAGATGAAGAATAAGAAGAATAATAAAAATGAGATGAAGAAGTGGAAGAGCAAAAATGAAGAAGAAGAAGAAGAATAATAAGAAGGAGAAGTATAAAATGGAGGATTAGAAGAAGAAGAAGAAGAAGAAGAAGAAGGAGAATAAGGAGAAGGAGGAGAAGAAGAACAAGAAGAAGAAGTAGGAGATGGAGAAGAAGAGCAAAAAACA
>JAIUJO010003725.1:0-5000 GCA_023846275.1 Vanilla planifolia
TTCTTTCTTCTTCAACTTCTTCTTCTTCTTCTTCTTCTTCTTCTTATTCTTCTTCTTCGACTTGCCCACCTTCTTCTACTTCTTCTTCTCCTTCTTCTTCTTCTTCTTTGTCTTCTTCTTCTACTTCTTTTTTCATCCTTTTCTTCTTATTCTTCTTCTTTTTCATCCTCTCCTTCTTCTCCTTCTTCTTCTTCTTCTTCTACTTCTTCTTCTTCTTCTACATCTCATTCTTCACCTTCTCCTTCTTCTCTTTCTTCTCCCTCTTCATGTTCTTCTTCTTCTCCTCTTCCTTCTCCTTCTTCTTCTTCTTTTTCTTCTCCTCCTCCTCTTCTTCTTCTTCTTCTTCTTCTTCTCCTCTTCTTCTTCTTCTTCATCTACTTCTTCTCCTTCTCCTCTTCTTCTTCTTCTTCTTTTTTCTTCTTTTTCTTCTTCTTCTTCTTCTTCTTCTTCTTCTTCAAAATTCTAATTCTTCTCCTTTTTCTACTTCTCCTTCTTCTTCTTCTCCTTCTACTTCTTGTTCTTCTCCTTCTTCTTCGTCTTCTTATTCTTCTTCTTCACATTCTTCGACTTTTCTTCTTTTTCTTCTTTTTCTTCTACTTCTCCTTCTTCTTCTTCTCCTCCAACTCCTCCTCCTTCTTCTTCTTCTTCCCCTCCTTGTTCTTCTCCTTCTCCTTCTTCTTCTCTATCTTCTTCTTTTCTCCTTCTTCTTCTTCTTCCACTTCTTCTTCTTCTTCTTCTCCCCCTTTTTCTTCTTCTTCTTTATCATCTTCTTCTCCTTCTTCTTCTTCTCCTTCTTCTTCTTCTTTTTCTTTTTCTTCCAAATTCTATTTCTTCTCCATCTTCTACTTCTACTTCTTCTCCTACTTCTTCTTCTTCTTCTTCTTCTTCTTCTTCTTCTTCTTCTTCTTCTGCTCCTTCTTCGTCTTTGTCTTCTTCTTCTTCTTCTTCACATTCTTCTTCTTTTCTTATTCTTCTTCATCTTCTTCTTTTTCTTCTTCTTCTTCTTCATCTCCAGCTTCTTCTAGTTCTCCTTCTTCTTCTTCTCCATCTCCTTTTTCTTCCCCTTCTTCTTCTCCTTCTCCCTATCCTTGTTCTTCTTCTTCATCTTCTTCTCCTTCTTCTTCTTCTTCTCCTTATACTCCTTCTCCTCCTTCTTCTCCTTCTTCTCCTCTTCTTCTTCTTCTCCTTGATCAACTTCTTCTCCTTCTCCTCTTCTTCTTCTTCTTCCCTTTCTTTTTCTTCTTCTTCTTCTTCCAAATTCTATTTCTTCTCCATCTTCTACTTCTCCTTCTTCTTCATCTACTTCTTGTTGTTCTCCTTCTTCTTCTTCTTATTCTTCTTCTTCACATTCTTCTACTTTTCTTCTTCTTCATCATCTTCTTCTTTTTCTTCTTCTTCTTCTACTTCTCCTACTTCTTCTAATTCTCCTTCTTCTTCATCTCCTCCATCTCCTCCTTCTTCTTCTTTTTCTTCTTGTTCTCCTTCTTCTTCTTCTCTATCTTCTTCTTTTCTCCTTCTTCTTCCTCCACTTCTTCTTCTTCTTCTCCCCCTTTTTCTTCTTTTTCTTCATCATCTTCTTCTCCTTCTTCTTATTCTTCCAAATTCTATTTCTTCTCCATCTTCTACTTCTACTTCTTCTTCTTCTCCTTCTTCTTCTTCTTCTTCTTCTTCTTCTTCTTCTCCTTCTGCTTCTTCTCCTTCGTCTTCGTCTTCTTCTTCTTCTTCACATTTTTCTTCTTTTCTTATTCTTCTTCACCTTCTTCTTTTTCTTCTTCTTCTTCTTCTTCTCTTGCTTCTTTTAGTTCTCCTTCTTCTTCTTCTTCTCCATCTCCTTTTTCTTCTTGTTCTTGTTCTTCTCCTTCTCCATCTTCTTCTCCATCTTCTTCTTCCACTTCTTCTTCTTCTTCTTCTCCCTATCCTTCTTGTTCTTCTTCATCATCTTCTTCTCCTTCTTCTTCTTCAACTTCTTCTTCTTCCCCTTCTTCTTTTTCTCCTTCTACTACTTCTTCTCCTTCTTCTTCTACTCCTTCGTGTTCTCCTTCTTTTTCTTCTTCTCATTCTTTTGCTTCTTCTTCTTCTTCTTTTTCTCCTTCTTCTTCTCCTTCTTCTTCTTCTTCTTTGTCTCCTTCTTCTTCTCTTTCTTCTTCCCCTTCTTCTTCTCCTTCTTCTTCTTCTTCTTCTGCTTCTTCTTCTTCTTCCTCTTCTTCTTCTCTTCTTCTCCTTCTTCTTCTTCTTCTTCTTCTTCTTCTTCTTCTCCTTCTTCTTCATCTTCCTTCTTTTCCTTATTCTTCTTCTTCTTCTTCTTCTTCTTCTTCTACTTATTCTACTTCTTCTTTTTCTTCTCCTCCTCCTCCTTCTCTTTCTTCATCTCCTTCTCCTTCTTCTTCTCCTTTTTCTACTACTTCTCCTTCTTCTTGTCCTTCTACTTCTTCTTCTTCACCTTCTTCTTTCTTCTTCTTCTTTTTTTCTCCTCCGTCTTCTTCTCCTTCTTCTTCTCCTTCTTCCTCCTCTTCTTCTTCTTCTTCTTCTCATTCTCCTTCTCTTTCTTCACCTTCTTCTTCTTCTACTCCTTTTTCTTCTTCTCCTTCTTCTTCTCCTTCTTCTTTTTCTTCTTTACCTTCTTCATCTTCTACTTTACCTACTTCTTCTTCTTCTTCTTCTTCTTCTTCTTCACCTCCTGCTCCTCCTTCCTCTTCTTCTTCTTCTTCTTATTTTTCTTTGCCTTCTTCTTATTCTTCTTCTTCTTCTTCTTCGTCTTCTTCTTCTTCTTCTCCTTCTCCTTCTTCTCCATTTTCTTCTTCTCCTTCTTCTTCTCCTTCGTCGTCATCATCATCTTCTTCTTCTTCTACTTCTTCTTCTTCTGCATCTTCTTATTCTTCTCCTTCTTCTTCTTCTTCACTTCTTCTTCCTCTTCTTGTCCTACTTCTTCCTCTATTTCTTCTTATGCTTCTTCTTCTTCTTCTTGTCCATCTTCTTCTTCTCCTCCTCCTCCAACTCCTTCTACTTCTTCTACTTCTTCTTCTTCTTCTTCTTCTTCTTCTTTCTCTTCTTCTCCACTTCTTCTCCTTCTACTCCTTACTCTTCTCCTTCTTCTCTTTCTTCTTCTTCTCCATCTTCTCCTGCTTTTTCTTCTTCTTCTTGTTTTTCTTGTTCTTCGTCTTCTTCTTTTTCATCTTCTTCTTCTCTTCTTCTCCTTCTTCTTCTTCTCCATCTTCTTTTTCGTCTTCTTCTTCTTCTCCTTCTTCTCCTTCTTCTTCTTCTTCTCCTTCTTCTTCTTCTTCGATTTCTTCTCCTTCTTCAACTTTTTCTTCTTCTCCTTCTTCTTCTTCTTCTCCTTCTACTTTTTCTACTTCTTTCTCTCCTTCCTCTTCTTCTTCTTCTTCTCTGCCTTCTCCCTCTACTCTTTCTTCTGCTTCTTCTTCTTCTTTATCTTCTTCTTCTTCTCCTTCTTCTCCATCTTTTGCTTCTCCTTCTTCTTCTTCTCCTTCCTCTTCTCCTTCTTCTTCTTCTACTTCTTCTTCTCCTTCTTCTTCTTCCACTTCTCCCTCTTCTCTCTCTCCTTCTTCTTCTTCTTAATCATCATAATCTTCCTCTTCTTCTTCTCGTCATTCTTCATCTTCTTGATGTCCTTCTCCGCTTTCTTCTTCCTCTTCACCTTCTTCCTCTTCCCCTTCTTCCTCTTAACCTTCTTCTTGACCTTCTTCTTCTCCTTCTTCTACTTTTTCCTCTAATTCTTCTTCTTCTCGTTCTTTTTCTTCTTCTCCTTCTTCTTAATATACTTCCTTTTCTTCTTCGTCTTCTTCTTCTCCTTCACCTTCTTCTTCTTCCCCTTCTCCTACTTCACCTTCTTCTTCTCCTTCTTCTTTTCCATTTTCTTCTCCTTCATCCTGTTCTATTTCTGCTCCTCCTCTTTCTTCCACTTCTTCTTCTTCTTCTTCTCCTTCTCCTTCTCCTTCTTCACCTTCTTCTTCACCTTCTTCTACACCGTCTTCTTTATCTTAATCTTCTTCTTCTCCTTCTTTGTGTTCTTCCTCTCCTTCTTCTTCTTCTTCTTCTCCTTCCTAACTTTCCTCTTCTCTTCTTCTTCGCATTCTTCTTCTTCCTCTCCTTCTTCCTCTTCTTTTTCTTCTTCTCCTTCTTCATCTCTTTCTTCTTCTTTTTCTTCTTCTCCTTCTTCTTCTTCTTCTTCTTCTCCTTGTCCTTCTCCTTCTTCTTCTTCTTCTTCACCTTCTTCTTCTCCATCTTCTTTATCTTAATATACTTCTTCTCCTTCTTCTTCTTCCCCTCTTCATCTTCTTCCTCTCCTTCTTCTTCTTCTTCTTCTTCTTCTTCTTTGTCTTCTCCTTCTTCACTTTCCTCTTCTCTACTTCTTCTAATTCTGCTTCTTCTTCTCCTTGTTCCTCTTCTTTTTCTTCTTCCCCTTCTTCTTCTCTTTCTTCTTCTTCTTCTTCTTCTCTTTCTTCTTCTTCTTCTTCTTCTTCTTCTCTTTCTTCTTCTTCTTCTTCTTCTTCTTCTTTCTCTTCTCTTTCTTCTTCTTTTTCCTCTTCTTCTCCTTCTTCTTCTCCGTCTTCTTCTTCTTCTTCTTCTTCTTCTTCTTCTTCTTCTTCTTCTCCTTCTTCTTTCTCTCGTCTCCTTCTCCTTCTTCTCCTTCTTCTTCTTCTTCTCCTTCTTTTTCTTCTTCTCCTCCTACTTCATCTTCTTCCCCTACTTCTTATTCTTTCGCTTCTTCTTCTTCTTCTTCTTTTTCTTCTCCTTCTTCTTCTTCCTCTTCTCCTTCTTCTTCTTCTTCCTCTTCTTCTTCTCCTTCTTCTTCTTCTCCTCCTTTTTCTTCTCAAACTTCTTTTTCTTCTACTTTTTCTTTTTTCCTTCTCCTTCTTGTTCTTCTTCTTCTTCTTCTCCATCTTCTTCTTCATCTTCTCCTTCTTCTTGTACTTCATCTCCTTCTACTTCTCCTTCTTCTTCTCCTTCTTCTTCTCCTTCTGATTATCCTCCTTCTCCTT
>JAIUJO010003725.1:10000-30988 GCA_023846275.1 Vanilla planifolia
TTCTTCATTTTCTGTCTACTTTTTCTACTTTTTCTTCTTCTTCGCTCTTTTCTTCTTCTTTGCTCTTTCTTCTTCTTCTTATTATTTTGTTCTTTCTTCTTCTTTCTCCATCTTCTTTTTCTCCTTCTTCTTCTTCTTCTTCTCCTTCTTCTTCTTTTACTTCTCTATCTTCTTCTTCTTCATCATCTTCATCTTGTTTTTCATCCACTTCTTCTTCTTCTTCTTCAACATATTCTTCTTCTTCTTCTTCTTCTTCTTCTTCTTTTTCCTCTCCTTCTTTGTATTCTTCTTCTTCTTCTCCTTCTTCTTCCTCCTCTTCTTCTTCCTCTTCTTTGTCTTCTTTTTCTTAGTCTTATCTTCTTCTTCTTCTTTTTCTTCACCTTTTTCTTCTTTTTTGTTCTTCTTCTTTTTCTTCTACTTCTTCCTCCTCTTCTTCTTTTAGTTTTTTTTGTCTTCTTCTTCTTCTTCTTTGACTTTTTTTTTCTTCACCTCCTTCTCCTTCTTAACTTCTTCTTGTTGTTCTTCTTCTTCTTCTTCGTCTTCTTCTTCTTCCTCTTCTTCTTCTAAAACTTCTTCATATTTTTCTTCTTTGTCTTCATCTTCTTCCACTTAGTTATCTTCACCTTCTTTTTGTTCTTATTATTCTTCTTCTTCTTCATCATCTTGCTCTCATTCGTCTTCTTCTTCTTCTTCATCGTCACCTTTTTCACCTTCTTCTACTTCTTCTTCAACTTCTTCATCTTTGCCTTCTTTATCTCCTTCTTCTTCTTCTTCTTCTCCTTCTTCTTCTTCGAGTTTATACTTCTTCTACTTCTTATTCTTCTTATTTTTCTTCTTCTTCTTCTTCTTCCTCTTCTTCTTTTGCTTTTCTCTCTTATTCTTCTTCTTTATTCTTCTTCTTCTTTATCTTTTTCTTCTTCTTCTTCGTCTTCTTCCTTTCTTATTCTTCTTCTTCTTCATCATCTTCTTCTTGTTCTCCTTCTACTACTACTGACTTCTTCTTTACTCCATGTTCTTGATCTTCTCTTACTTCCCCATCTTCTTCATCTTCTTCTTCTCTTTCTTGTTGTTCTTCTTCTTCTCCTTTCTCTTCTTCGTTTTTTGCTTCTCCTTCTTCTTCCTCTTCTTCCTCTTTACTACTACTTATTGTTCCACTTATTCATTTTCTTCTTCTTCTTCTTCTTCTTCTTCTTCTTTTTCTTTGACTTATTCTTCTTTTTCTTCTTACTCTTATTCTACTTCTACTTCTTCTTCTTCGCATTCATCTTCTTATTCTTCTCCTACTTTTTTTCTTCTTCTTCATCTTCGTCTTCTTCTTCTTCTTCTTATTCTTTTTTTTCTCTCTTCTTCTTCGTAATCTTCTTCTTCTTCTTCGTCATTTTCTTCTTCTTCTTCTTCTCCTACTTTTTTTTCTTCTTCTTCCTCTTCTTCTTCTTCTCCTCCTTCATCATCTTCTTCTTTTTTCTTCATCTTCTTCATCTTTTTCCTCCTCTTAATCTTTATCGTCTTTTTCTTCTTCCCCATCTTCTTTCTCTTCTTTGTCTTCTTCATCTTCTTCTTTGTCTTCTTCTTTTCTTCGTCTACTTCATCTTCTTTTACTTCTTATCTTCTTCTTCTTCTTCTTCTTCTTCTCCTCCTCCTTCTTCTTCCTCATCTTCTTCTACTCCACCTCTTCCTTCTTCTTCTTCTTTTTCTTATTCTCCTTCATCTTCTTCTTCTTCTTCACCCTTCTTCTCCTTCATCTTCTTCGTCTTCTTCTTCTTCTTCTTCTTCATCATCTTCCTCCTCTTCCTTATCATCTTCTTCTTAATCATCCTCTTGTTCCTCTTCCTTTTGTTTATCTTCTTCTTTTTTCTTCTTCTACTTCATCTTCCTCTTCTTCCTCTTCCTCTTTTTATTCTTCTTTTTCATCTTCTTTGTCATCTTCTTGTTCTTTATCTTCTTCTTCTTCTTCTTATTTTTCTTCTTCTTCTTCTACCTCTTCTTTTTCTTCTTATTGTTTTCCTTCACCTTCTTCTTCTTCTTCTATTTCTTCCTTTTCTTCTCTTTTTTCTTCTTCTCATACCCCTTCTTCTCATTATTATAATAATAATAATAAAATAATAATAATAATAATAATAATTATTATTATTATTATTACTATTCTTATTATTATTATAATTCTTCTTCTTCTTGAACATCATCATCTTCTTCTTCTACATCATCATTTTCTTTATTATCCTTTTCTTTTTCCTCTTCTTCTTTGTCTTCTTCTTCTTCTTCTTTTGCTTCTTCTTCTTCTTTTTATTCCTCTTCCTTTCTCCATCCTCTTCTTGATCTTCTTCTTCTTCTTCTTCCTCTTCTTTTTTTCCTCTTCTTCGTCTTCTTCCTTTCTTCTTCTTCTTTGTCTTCTTCTTCTTCTTCTTTCTCGTCTTCTTCTTCTTCCACTTCTTCTACTTCTTCTTCCTTACCTTTTTCTTCCTCTTCTTCTTCTTCATCTTCTTCTTCTTCTTCTTCTTCTTCTTCTTCTTCTTCTTCTTTCCCTCTTCTTCTTCTCTTCTTCCTTTTCTTGTTCTTCTTCATCTTCTATTACTACTTCTTCTTTTTCTTCCCCTACTTCTCCCTCTTCTCCTTCTTCTTCTTCTTCTTCTTCTTCTTCTTCTACTTTGACTTTTTCTTCTTCTTGTTCTTCTTTGTCTTCTTCTTCTTCTTCATCTTATTCTTCAATTTCTTCTTTTTCTTCTTCTTATTCATCTTCGTGTTGTTGTTGTTGTTGTTCTTCTTCTTCTTCTTTTCCTCTTCTTCTTCTTCTTCCTCTTCTTAGTCTTCTTCTTCTTTGTCTCTTCTTCTTTGTCATCTTCTCCTTCTACTCCTACTTGTTGTACTTTTTCTTCTTCTTCATCACCTTCGTGTTCTTCTTCTTCTTCTTCTTCCTCCTCTTCTTCTTTATCTTCTCCTTCTTCTAGTTCTTCTCCTCCCTCTCCTTCTTCTTAATCTTCTTCATCTTCTTCTCCATTATCATCTTCTTCTTCTTCTTCATCTTATGCTACTTCTTCTTTCTCTTCTTCATTGTCTTCTTCTTCTTCTTCTTCTTCTTCCCCCCCTTCTTTTACATCCTCTTCTTCGTCTTCTTCTTTAAAATCTTATTATCTTCTTCTTCTTCTTCTCTCTTCTTCTTTATCCTATTCTTCTTCTTCTTTTTTCTCTTCTTCTTCTTCCCTTCTTCTTTACCTTCTTCTTCTTCTTCTTTTTCAACTTCTTCTTCTTCATCTTCTTTATCTTTTACTATTTCTTCAACTTCTTTTTGTTCTTCTTCTTTTGCTTCTTCTTCTCCATGTTCTTCGTCTTCTTGTTTCTCTTCTTCTTTTTCTTCTTCTTCAACTTCTATTTTATTTACTCTTTCTTCTTCATTTTTTTCAAGAAGAAGAAGTGAAAGAAGAAGAAGAAGAAGAAGAAGAAGAAGAAGAGGAGCTTTCTTCAGTTGGAAGCCAAAGAAAGGACCATTTCCTGTAGATATTACTTCTGATAATTGCTCAGCACTGTTGCATTTTATTGTTCACCGTACACTATTCACTGTTCACCGTACATTGTTCACTGTTCACCGTACACTGTTCACTGTAGATCGTACTTCATTTATTGGCCTTTGCTGTAGCTGAAAATTTTTTTTGAATGCTTCTGAAGGTGTTGAAAAGTGTTTGTAAAGTGATTTTTTATGGTCCCACCATGCTTCAATCTGTGAGGGCCAAAGCTTCCATTGTTTCTTCATCCAATTCATTGTTTTCTGAATTGTATTCCGTGCGAGTAGCAAAGAATTCTTCTTTAGCTGCTTGTCCTATTTTTCCCAATTTAATCTCTCTCAGAAACATTTGTATTTTCTTTTCTTTCTGAGCTAAATCTTCGGCCTCGTTGGCTAAAGTGTTGTCTAGGAAACAGACTGTTTTCCCACAATGAATTTGTTTGGCTAGATATTTAGAATTGAAATCTAGCTTCTGAAAAAAGTCTGTAGCAGCATACCATCGAGCTTCTTCTTCATTGAATAAGCTTGGTTTGAATTCTTCAAGTATTGGTGGAGTATTTGAATGTCTTACAAGCATCCATAACTGAATTGAAGAGTATAAATTGATATACTCTCGTTCTTCCCAGATAGTCCATATGCGAAAAACAAAAATTGTTGAGAATTTGGTGGAGTAAAGATTCAGACTATTCTTGCAAATGTCTGGAATAAAGCCTGTATCTTCGGGCTGTCTAGTATTAATATAGACTTCATGTACTAGTCCTTTTCTGAGATGGACTTGGTATTTGGGAATCTCATTGAAGCAAGCTATTATTCTAGGCCTTTCAACAGTAGAATAAAAAACTTCTTGATTGAGAAACAATTGTTTTATGTTTGTTTCCTCAAGTTGCTTAAAGAATAAAAGCAACTTTTCTTCGTCCAAAATATTTTGTTGATATAGCTGAAGCATTTCCTGAACAGTAACTTCAGCCTCTAATTTTCTCGTTTCTTCAGTATTTATATTGAACAGATGTAATAAGGATAAGAAATCCTTAATACGAAAATGAATCAGATCAGAAGTATGGCTGTTAGCGAATAGTTCTGAGAGTGATTCAAATGACAAAAGTTGTTCAAATTTTTGCAAAGAGGAAGACTGAGTTGTTGTAGATCTGGACAATAATAATTCCAGGGTCTTCTTGTAGTTTTCTTCTTGATTGGTCTGTTGGACCATTGTTTGCTTAAGGCTTAACTAACCTTTCTCAATTTGTGTTAGCCAATAATTTGCTGATTGCCAATCATTAGCTTGTAAAGCATGGAAGCATCCATTAATTTTTTTCAAAGAAAGCTGGATCTGATTCTTTGAGAGCTTTGTTATACCATTCTTTTGCCACAGTAGAGGCAAACGTCTCCCTTTTCGAGAGTGCCATAAGAACTGATTTTCTGTTTAATCAAAACTTTAGCTGGTTGAGCTTGATCTTTCCCTTGTTGGGTTTGGGCTTTTAAATCAACCTTTTGGGTTTTTGATGCCTGTTGGGCATGAGAAGTTTCTGCCTTTTCGTTTTGGGTAGAGGTCTCTACTTCGGCCTTTTGGGCCTTTGCTTTCTTAGGGAGAATTTCAGTAAATTCTCCTGCCCTTTTCATTTTTTCTACAAAATCTTTGAGAAATTTAAGATCTTCTTCATTCATGGTCTACTAAGAAAAATCAGCAACAATATTAGTAAAACCAGGAATATATTTAACATTGTAAGAAAATATTTCAAGATATAAAGCAAGACGTATGCGTCGAAGATTTTCTTCTGGATTATTTATAGTCTTTTTTTGTAAAAATGGGCAACAGATTTATTGTCAGTTTCTATAGTAAATACTCTATGGAGTAAATATATTTTGAGGCTTTTAATGGCTAATTTTATAGCCAATAATTCTTTATCATAAGTAGCATATTTACTTTGGGGTTTTGTAAATTTTCCCGAAGTATATGCTACAATCTCATTTGTATTTTTTACTAAGACTCCAGACCAGAATAAATCTGAGGCATCTGTTTGTAATATAATTTGATCATCTTCTGTGGGAAAATGAAGAATTTGCTTTTTTGTAACAAAATCTTTAATTTGTTTAATTTCTTTTCGTTCTTCTAAACTCAAAGAAATAGGGATTTTTTCTGTATTCCAACGACGAGGTTGTTCGCCGTTAATCATTTTGTATTTGGCTTGTTCGGTTGTCAATTTGTTTTGTAAGGCTTTAATTTTGGAAGAAAGTTTAGGTATAAACTTTCGTCCATAGTTTAAGAGTCCTAAAAAACTTTGCAGCTGTTTTAAACTGGTAAAGTTTTCGGGAAACTCTTTAACTTTTGTATATATATGGTCTTGTAATTGTACTTGACCATTTTTTATTTTTTTTCCTAGAAAAATCTATTTCAGTTTTGAATAATTCTATTTTCTTTGGACTCAAAATAATACCATGGTTTAGCATTATTTTGATAACATGTAAAAGGTGATCTTTATGTTCTTCCCCTGTTTGAGAAAAAACAAGTATATCGTCTATGTAAGCGACGACATAAGGTAAATGTCCAAAAATAGAATTAATCCATTTCTGGAATATTTGAGGTGCATTTTTTAATCCAAATGGCATAACTAACAATTCAAAATGCCCTTGTGGACAGCTAAAAGCTGTTAATTCTATTGAAGTTTGGTTTGCAAGTTTGATTTGCCAAAATCCTGATTTGGCATCAAATTTGCTATAATATTTAGCACCTTGGATTTGTTTGATTAGGTGCTCAGCAGTTGGTATAAAATAACCATCAAATTTTGTGCAAGAGTTTAACTTGCGATAATTGATGACCATTCGGGCCTTACCACGTTTTATTTCTGCGTGATTTCGTATTATAAATGCTGGAGAAGAATGTGAGCTGTGGCTCTTTTGTATTAATTTTAAATTTAACAGTTCCTGTATTTGACTGTTAAATTCTTGTTTGTCTATTGGAGATACCATTATACTATTAACCCGTATATTGGTATTCTGGTATTGTTCTAAGAGTTCGATAGAACAATAGCGAGGAGATTTGTCAAACCATTTTAGAGGGTTATTGGAATATAAAGGTTCTAAGAGTTTGTGAATAGTTTCATCAAAAGGGGTTGCATTTGGAAGGTTATATGTATAGATTGGATGAATTGGAGGATTGGTATCGATGAAGGTATTGGTATCTATGAGGGTGGTTTTTGGGTTTTTCACCACGCTGGGCTGCAGAAAAATAAGGGGCAATACGGGCAGGAAGATGGATACGAGGAATAACGTGTCCATCAAAGTCAAAGAAATGGGTATTGAAAGGAGTAAAATGGCGAAGATTGTCAAGCCCAAGCAAACAATCAATATTGAAGTCTAATGGTAATAATGCAAAGTTAAAGGTATAAGTATGAGGGGTTGTTGTAAATATCCGGTATAAGAGATGTTAAGGTTTGCTACTTTATGGGTAAGAGGGACTTGTTTTCCCATAAAATCGGTTAGTGTTGTTTTGCTTTCTAAAGGAAGCCAAAATCTGCTTAGGAATAAAGATTTAACTGAAGTAAACTAGCTTCAGCACCAGTGCCTACTAAAGCATGAAGTGTCACATTTTCATAAGTAGAAAAGATGTATAGTAATAGGAAGATATATATGTAATTGAGCTTTCTTCTTTAAATCCATTTAAGGAGGAGTAATAGATTTTTTATTTTCAAGAAGTCGCAAGGTACGACCTTCGACTGGATCTTGTACCGGAATATGAAAGCTTGGTCTTGCTTCCAGAGGTTCAGATGTTTCTCCTTCTTCATAATGTCTTGGAAGACTTATCGAAGAAGAGATACGATTGATAGGATTTTTTTGTAACGGTAGAAATTTTATTGCTAGAAGCAATAAAATATTCTACTGGTATTTGAACTTTTGGTTTCAAGGTTTTTACAAAAAGTTGGATATTATTATCATCTAGCTTAAGATGTCGAATGTCCACGACCTTTCGTTGGATTGTTTTTCCCAATCCTCAACATTGAATAATTTTAGAAAATTGTTAGGGTTGATGGATCTAAAAGTGAAAGTATCATTTAGAGCCATGCAGTGTTCCCATTGTATACTTAGGATTTTTGATCCAGATAGTAATTGTATTCCTTTTAGGCTTATTGATAATGTACAAGTCTTTTTCAACGTTTTGGTCATCTAGACTTATACATAAATTCAGGGTGAATATTTATTCCAAATAATCTATTAGCAAGATTGGATTTGGCTCCCTCCAATTATGCTAACTAAAGTGGTTTATTAATGATTCGTTCGTCCCATACACAAACGATCATTATTGGTGTATCTATTCCACTACAAAATAGAGCAGTTATTTTTTAATTGGATCATACCTATGTGTAGGTAATTTCATTTTTGGGTATTTTCTTTTCAGTTTTTCTATTTTGCTTTTGTTATAAGAAGACTGATGGATGTTAAATCATCATCTCCTTTTAATTCTATATATTTCTTTGCATACGCTCAAAAATATAAGATGTGTTTATTGAGAAAGCGAGATTTAAAAGAAGGGGCTTTATAAATCTCATTCTTTTCTCCATGAGGTATTGCCTCTTTTTAGTTTTTCTAAGTCTTCATCCGTGATTTCAAATTGTTCTCCTACCACTGTCATGTAGGTCTGTTGTATTTTACTTCCTCAGAAGTAAGTGTATTCATATTGACCCAAAATTCTCGATATTTTTCGGAATTCTCTGAATCATCTATGGCTGTTTCAGATGTGATGATGGGAAAAATCTTCATATTTATGGATAACTAGTGTTCTGATAGCATCGTTTGGTCTGATTAAATAATCCCAATCTTCTAGACTGGTATTTTTTAATTAGGATTATTGGTGCTTGATATGTCATGAGGGTTCAATTATCCCATGAGTGATGAAGATATTTTCCTTGGCATGATATGGGGATATTATGTAGTTATCCCATAGTATTCCAAATCGTATTAAAATGATTAGATCTAATGTTATCTCTGTAGTTCGATAACGCTTAAGTCTAAGCATTTTTTCCCCATGTAGATTGTATATTCCTGGTGAGGATATTTTTTTCCTTTTTGGGAAGTTTTAGAGGACGGTAATAAAGGAATAACCTTTATTTGTGTGTTAATGTTTTTGTTTATTTGTAATCATATTGATTTTTAGTTTGTCAAAAATCTTTTAATGGTTTATCTGAAGGTTGTTCAGATTTAGACTCTGTGGGGTCAGATTCAGACTCTGTGGAGTCATAATAAGATGTAAATTTCATAGACAGAAATTGTCATCAGAAATTTTCATCAATTGTTCCACAATGTTGATGGAGTATTCCTCTATATTAGGAATAATATAACTCTGGGCATTCATTTGCATAATGTCCCTCTTTGTTACATTTAAAACATCTACAATGTTTTTTACCCTTTCTTTTTTATTATATTTTTTGATAAACTTCTTTTTCCTAAAACCTTTGTTCTTTTCTAAATTCGAGTTTCCATTTTCTTTTAGAAATTTTTATATCTTGGACTTCGTTTCTTTTTATAGGTTTTAAAAGCATATGTCCCTCCAATCATAAACGGGTGGGACCAACCATAAATATAATTTAAATCTTCTGAGAATTTTGAGCAAACAGTTGTAACCCATTCTAGAAGATTTTAAGTTTCTACTCATTTCCTTTTGAGCAGAAGTATTTTTCGCAGATCTTTTCCATAGATTCTGGCACATGCTTCTTCTAAGCATTTCCTGTGTTGTGTTGTCTAAAGAGTTCCTCTAGATGTTAACAACTCTTGGTATTTTGTAGATATTATATTGTTCCAAGGAAAGGGTATTTTAGAAAAAAAACCCTTGTATCGCAAAACTCTTGTTGAGGAGTTTCATTTAGATGATAAATATATTCCTATGTATGTAGAAAACAAATTCATCTAACATACATATGTCACATAATTTCATTTTATGAAGTTTTTTCTTCTATAGTTTAGGGTTTTCACTCCATTCTGATCCAATAAAATCAGCAACTAGTAGTGAAACCAGCATTTCTATTACAGTTTGTTTTATCTGTTTGTTGTAAGATTTTTTTGACATTCGTCTTTATTATTTCTTTTCGAAATTTGTTAACCAAGATAGAGCATTTCCTTCCCAGTATGAGTGTAGCGAATTTTATATATTCTGAAACATTCATAGCAGGAGGGAGCATAAATATAGTTCCTTTTATTTTTTTGAGTCCATTCGATACAATAGTCTTTAACTCTTTTATATGGTATAGCATCTATGTTTAAAGTGAGTCCCCCAAGTAGAGGAGTCTCTCTTTTTTTTCTAAGTGACGATTTTTATTTTTATAATATGTACGCCAATCTGAGCATTTACCATAATTTTAACATGGATGAATATGAAGGAGTAGTATGAACTTGTTCCATTATTATCTCCTTAGAGATTCTTGCATGTTAACTTCGGGTGAAGGTGTTTTATGGACTATAACCATGAGGACCAGGGAGATAGAGAGTAACTTCTACTACTTTTCTCCTCTTTCCATCCTAATGTTATAATCATTTTCTGATTGGTTTTCTATAAAAATCTATAACTTCATGATTTTTTGTTCATAGAAGTTATAAAGTTTTTTCACTAGTAAATTTCTTCAGTGAGTTCTTTTTATTGAAGTTCTAAGAACTCCCAAGTAAAAGGATTTATCTAATTTTTGTAAATCCATAATAAAAGTCTGTGGATTTTTAATTTAACCATTATTGTTTGGGTTAGTTTTGTTCCAACATAATAGAACTTAGATGTATTATTATGTTTGTGTTCTATATTCTGAATTTTATCTTTTGATCTCCTTTAATAGATCAATGATGAAATTCAATATTCCTACTATGGTAGGGTCATTTCCAACTGTGGTTGGTATGTGGATTATATGTTCATAATCCTCGATGTTTTTCAGTAATATGACACTTGTAAGTGTTATTTGGGAATCAGTATGTTTTTCATTTTGAGTAGATGTTTACTGTTTTTCTTATTTACTAGATAAGTTTGTAAGATGAGTTTTGATTTTTTAAGAGGCTTGTTCTTCTTTTTGTATTATATTTCTGTTTTGATCCCACTATTTTACGACTACATCTACCCTTCCAAAACTGCAAGGTTTCTCATGGCTTTTCTGGGGGGAAGTTAGGGATTCTTACAAAGACCACCATCCCCTAGTAGACTGCTACATAAAAATAGGAGCACAGCTATGGTTCGTTTCCTACTCCATAGCGTAAAAGAAAGATAATACAGAAAAGAAGAAGAATCTTAAAAACAAACTAAACTCATTGTACAAAACAAATCTTTTTAATAAAGAAAACATAAACAAAAGTTTTACTCAAACATAATATAAGGAGCAAACATAAGTTTATTTCATAAAAAAAAACTTACAGTATAACGTGAGCACAAGGGCTCTGATACCAATCCTTCTTCTTCCTCATCTTTTCTACTCCACCCTCTTCCTTCTTCTTCTTTTTCTTATTCTTTTTTTTTCTTCTTCTTCACCTTCTTCTCCTTCATCTTCTTCGTCTTCTTCTTCTTCTTCTTCTTCTTCTTCATCTTCCTCCTCTTTCCTTATTATCTTCTTCTTAATCATCCTCCTCTTCTTCCTCTTCCTTTTGTTTATCTTCTTCTTTTTCTTCTTCTACTTTCATCTTCCTTTTCTTCCTCTTCCTCTTTTTTATTCTTCTTTTTCATCTTCTTTATCATCTTCTTGTTTCTTTTATCTTCTTCTTCTTCTCCTTATTTTTCTTCTTCTTCTCTTTTACCTCTTTCTTTTTCTTCTTCTTGTTTTCCTTCTTCTCTTCTTCTTCTTCTTCTATTTCTTCTTCTTTTTCTTCTTCTTTCTTCTTCTCATACCCCTTCTTCTCATTATAATAATAATAATAATAATAATAATAATAACAATATTAATAATAATAATAATAATAATAATTATTATTATTATTACTATTCTTATTATTATTATAATTCTTCTTCTTCTTGAACATCATCATCCTTCTTCTTCTACATCATCATTTTCTTCATTATCCTTTTTTTTTTTCCTCTTCTTCTTTGTCTTCTTCTCTTCTTCTTTTGCTTCTTCTTCTTCTTTTTTATTCCTCTTCCTTTCTCTCCATCCTCTTCTTGATCTTCTTCTTCTCTTCTCTTCCTCTTCTTTTTTTCCTCTTCTTCGTCTTCTTCCTTTCTTCTTCTTCTTTGTCTTCTTCTTCTTTCTTCTTTCTCGTCTTCTTCTTCTTCTTCCACTTCTTTTGCTTCTTCTTCCTAACCTTTTTTCTTCCTCTTCTTCTTCTTCATCTTCTTCTTCTTCTTCTTCTTTCTTCTTCTTCTTCTTTCCCTCTTCTTCTTCTCTTCTTCCTTTTCTTGTTCTTCTTCAATCTTCTATTACTACTTCTTCTTTTTTCTTCCCCTACTTCTCCTCTTCTTCTCCTTCTTCTTCTTTTTCTTCTTCTTCTTCTTCTTCTACTTTAACTTTTTTCTTCTTCTTGTTCTTCTTGTTCTTCTTTGTCTTCTTCTTCTTCTTCATCTTATTCTTCAATTTCTTCTTTTTCTTCTTCTTATTCATCTTCGTGTTGTTGTTGTTGTTGTTCTTCTTCTTCTTCTTCTTTTTCCTCTTCTTCTTCTTCTTCCTCTTCTTAGTCTTCTTCTTCTTTGTCTCTTCTTCTTTGTCATCTTCTCCTTCTACTCCTACTTGTTGTACTTTTTTCTTCTTCTTCGTCACCCTTCGTGTTCTTCTTCTTCTTCTTCTTCCTCCTTCCTTCTTCTCTTTATCTTCTCTCCTTCTTCTAGTTCTTCTCCTCCCTCTCCTTCTTCTTAATCTTCTTCATTCTTCTTCTCCATTATCATCTTCTTCTTCTTCTTCATCTTATGCTACTTCTTCTTTCTCTTCTTCATTGTCTTCTTCTTCTTCTTCTTCTTCTTCTTCTTCTTCTTCGCCTTCTTCTACATCCTCTTTCTTCGTCTTCTTCTTTAAAATCTTATTATCTTCTTCTTCTTCTCCTCCTTCTTCTTTATCCTATTCTTCTTCTTCTTCTTTTCTTCTCTTCTTCTTCTTCCTCTTTCTTCTTTACCTTCTTCTTCTTCTTCTTCTTTTTCAACTTCTTCTTTCTTCATCTTCTTTATCTTTTACTATTTCTTCAACTTCTTCTTTATGTTCTTCTTCTTTTGCTTCTTTCTTCTCTCATGTTCTTCGTCTTCTTGTTTCTCTTCTTCTTTTTCTTCTTCTTCAACTTCTATTTTATTTACTCTTTCTTCTTCATTTTTTTTCAAGAAGAAGAAGTGAAAAGAAGAAGAAGAAGAAGAAGAGGAAGAATAAGAAGAAGAAGAAGAAGCAAGAAGAAAAAAGATGTCAAAGAAGAAGGTGAAAAAAGAACAATAAGAGGGAGAAACAAGAACAAGACGAAGAGGAAGAAGAACAAGATGAAGAAGAAAGAAGAAGAAGAAGAAGAAGAACAATAACAACAAGATGATGACTGAAGAAGAAGAAGAAAAGGAAGAAGAAGAAGAAGAAGAAAAAGAAGGAGAAGTAGGGGAAGGAGGGTGGAGAAGAAGAAGAAGGAAAAGAAGAAGAAGATTAGAGAAGAAAAAAAAGAAGACAAAGGAGAAGAAAAAAGATGAAGATGATGAAGAAGAAGAAGAAGGAGAAGAAGAAAAAGATGAAGATGTAGAAGAAGAAGAAGAAGAAGAAGAAGTGGAAGAGGAAGAAGAAAAAGAAGAAGAAGAAGAAGAAAAAAGATGAAGATGATGAAGAAGAAGAAGAGAAGTAGAAGATGGTGAAGAAGAAGAAGACAAAGAATAGAAAGAATAAGAAGTGGAAGATGAAGGAGAATTAGAAAGAAGAAGAAGAAGAAGAAGAAGAAGAAGAAGGAGAAGAACAAGCACAAGAGAAAACGAAGAAAAAGATGATGATGATGAAGAAGAAGAAGAAGAAGAAAAAGAAGTAGAATTAAGAAGAAGGAGAAGGAAAAGAAGAAGAAGAAATAGAGAAGTAGAAGAAGAAGAAGAAAAAGAAGAACAAGTAGAAGAAGTTGAATAAGAAGAAGACTAAGAAAAAGAAGAAGATGAAGAAGAGGAAGACGAAGATGAGGGAGATGAAGAAGAGGAGGAAGAAGAAGAGCAAGAAGAAGAATAAGAAAGAAGAAGAAGAGGATGAAGAAGAACAAGAAGAAGAAGAAGAAGAGGAAGATGAAGAAGAAGATGAAGATCAAGAAAAAGAATGAAGAAGCAAAAGATTGAGAAGCAAAAGAAGAAGAAGAAGAAGATGAAGAAGATGAAGAAGATGATGAAAAAGAAGAAAATAGAAGATGAAAAAAGAAGAAGAAGAAAGAAGAAGATGTAGAAGAGGAAGAGGAAGAAGAAGATGTAGAAGAGGAAGAAGACGAAGAAGAAGAGAAGATGGAGAAGAAGATGTGTAAGATGAAGAAGTAGTAGTAGAAGAAGAAGATGCTGATGATGAAGAAGAAGAAGCAAAAGAAGAACAAGAAGAGAGGAAGAAGAAGAAGAAGCAAGAGAAGATGAGAATGAAGAAGGGGAAGGAGAAGAAGAAGAAGAAGAAGAAGAAGAGGAAGGAGAAGAAGAAGAAGAAGAAGAACAAGAAGAAGAAGAAGAGGGAGAAGAAGTAATAGAAGAGGAAGAAGAAGAAGAAGTAGAAGAGAAGAAGAAGAAGAATAAGGCAAAGGAGATGAAAAGAAAGAAGAGGAAGATGAAGAAGAAGTAGAAGAAAGGAAGAAGATAGAAGAATAAGACAAAAAAGAAGATGAAAAAGAACGAGAAGAAGATGAGAAAGAAGAAGAGAAAGAAGAAAAAGAAGATGAAAAAGTCAAAAAATGTAGAAGACGAAGAAGAAGAAGAACAATAATAATAAGGAGAAGAAAGAAGAAGAAGGAAGAAGACAAAGAGAAGAAGAAGAAGACAAAAAAAGAAGAACAAGAAGATGAAGAAAAAGAAGAAGAGGAAGATGGTGAAAAAAGAAGAAGAATATGAAAGAAGAAGATTTAGATGAATGAGAAGAAGGAAGAAGAAGAAGAAGATGAAGATGAAGAAGGAGAAGAACAAGAAGAAAATGACAAAAAAGATGGTGATGATTGATGAAGAAGAAGGAATAGAGGTAGATATTAGAAGGAGAAGGAGAAGTAGAAGATGAAAAAGAAGAAGAAGAAGAAGAAGAAGCAACAGTAGTTGTAGAAGAAGAAGAAGAAGAAGAAGAAGAAGAAGTAGGAGAAGAAGAAGATGAGAAGAAGAAGAAGAAGAAGATGATTAAGAAGAAGAAGAAGAGAAGAAGAAGAAGCAGAAAAAGAAGAGAGAGAAGAAGAAGAAGAAGAAAGAATAAGAAGATATAGAAGAAGAATAATAAGAACAAAAAGAAGAAGAACGAGAAGATAAGAAGACAAAAGAAGAAGAAGACGGATAAGAAGAAGAAAAAGTAGAAGAAGAAGATGATGATGATGAAGAATAAGAAGAAGCAAAAGGAAAATATGAAGAGGAAGAAAAAAAGAAGAAGAAGAAGAAAGGGAAGAAGAGGAAGAAGAGGAAGAACAAGACGAAGAAGGAGAAGAAAAAGAAGAAGAAAAAAAAGGGAGAACATGTAATAGAAGAAGATGAAAGAAGAAGAATAAGAGCAAAGGAGAAGAAGAAGAGGAGGTAGATGAGGAAGAAGAAAGAAGAAGAAGAAGAAGATTAAGAAGACCAAAAAAAAACAAAAAAAAAAGAAGATGCAAAAAGAAGGAGAAGAAGATGATATAGAAGAAAGAGGAAGAGGAAGAGGAGGAAGAAGAAGAAGAAGAAGTAGAAAAAAAAGAACAAGAAGTAAAAAGAAGATAAAAAAAGAAGAAGAAAAAGAATAAGAAGAAGAAGAAGACAAAGAACAAGAAGAAGAGGTAAAGAAGAAGAGGAAGAAGAAGAAGAAGAAGAAGTAGACGAAGAAGAAGAAGAAGAAGAGGAAAAAGAGGAAGAAGACGAATAAGACGAATTTGTTGATGAAGAAGAAGTAGAAGAAGAAGAAGAAGAAGAAGAAGGAGAAGAAGTGAAAGAGAGAAGAAGAAGACAAAGAAGAAAAAAAAAGACGAAGTAGAAGAAGAATAGAAACAACAACAAGAAGAAGAAGACCAAGAAGAATAGGAAAAGAAGAAAAAGAAGAAGAATAAGAAGAAGAAATCAAAAGAAGAAGTAGAAGAAGTAGTAGAAGCAGTAGAAGCAGTAGAAGAATAAGAAGAAGAAGAAAAAGGAGAAGGAGAAGGAGAAGAAAGAGAATAATAAGAATAAGAACAAAAAGATGAAGAAGTTGATGAAGAAGAAGATGGGAGTATGAGAAGTAGGAGCAGAAGAAGAGCAAAGAGAAGAATAAGAAGTAGAAACTGAAGAAAAAGAACAAGAAGAAGTAAAAAAAATAGAAGAAGAAGAAGAAGGGGTAGAAAGGAAGTGGAGAAGAGGAAGTAGTAGTAATAGAAGAAGAAGAAGACAAAGAAGAAGAAGAAGAAAAAAGAGAAGAGGAAAAAGAAGAAGAAGAAGAAAGAAGAAAGTTTAGAAGAAGAAGAAGAGGAAGAGGAAGAAGAAGAAGAAAAATGAAGGAGAAGAAGAATAAGATGAAGAAGAAAAAGAAAAAAGAAGGAGAACAAAGAGGAGAAGGAGAAGAAGAAGAAGAAGAAGAAGAAGAAGGAGAAGGAGAAGAGGAAGAGGAAGAAGAAGAAAAAAGTAGAAGGAGAAGTAGTAGCAGTAGAATAAAGAAGAAGAAGAAAAAAGAAGAAGAAGAAGAAGGCAAAAGATGAAGAGGTGGAAGAAGAAGAAGGGGAAGACTATGAAGAAGAAGAGCAAAAAAGAGCAAAAAGAAGAAGATGAAGAAGAAGAAGAAGAGAAAGAAGAAAAAGAAGAAAAAAGAATTAGAAGATGATGAAGAAGAAGAAGAACAAGAAGAAGAAGAAGAAGGAGAAGACATATATAAAGGAGATGAAGAACAATAAGACAAAGAAGAAGAAGGATAAGAAGTGGAGGGGGTGGAGGAAGAAGTAGAAGAATTAGAAGAAGAAGAATAAGAAGAATAAGAAGAAGAGGATAAAGGAGAAGAAGATAAAAGAGGAGAAGAAGAAGGTGATGAATAAGAAGGTAAAAAAGAAGAAGAAGAAGACAACAAGAAGAAGAAGAAGGTGAAGAAGAAGAAGAAGAATAAGAAAAAGAAGAAGATGAAGGGGGAAGATGATTAAGAAGAAGAAGAAGAACTAGAAGAAGAATAGGTAGAAGAAGAAGAAGAAGAAGAAGAAGAAGCAGGAGAAGAAGAAGAAGAAGAAGAAGAAGAAGGAGAAGAAGAAGAAGTAGAAGAATGAGAAGAAATAAAAGAAGAAGAAGACAAAGAAAAAGAAGACGAAGAAGATGAAGAAGAAGTCAACAGAAGAAGAAGAAGTAGACGTAGAAAAAGAAAATGAAGAAGAAGAAGAAGAAAAAAGAGGAAGAAGAAGAAGATAAGAAGAGAAGGAGAAGGAGAAGAAGATGGAGTAGAAGGAGAAGAAGAAGAAGAAGAAGATGGAGAAGAAGAAGAAGAAGACGAAGAATACTAAAAAGTATATGATGAAAAAGAAGTATAGGACGAAGAAGGAGAAGAAGAGGAAGAAGAATAGACGAAGGTTAAGAACGAACAAGAAGCAGAAGAAGGGGGAAGATAGTGAAGAAGAAGCAGAAGAAGAAGACAAGGAAGAATAGAAAGAAGAAGATGAAGGAGAAGAAGAAAGAAGAAGAAAAGAAGAAGAAGAAGAAGAGGAAGAAGAAGATGAAGAAGAAGAGGGTGAATAAGAACAAAAAGAATAAAATAAAGAAGAAGAAGAAGAAGAAGAAAAAAGAAGAAAGAGAATAAGAAGAAGAAGGAGAATAAGAAGAAAAAGAAGAAGTAGTAGTAGTATTAAAAAGAAGCCGAAGAAGAGAAAGACGAAGATGAAGAAGAGAAGGATGAAGAAGTGGAAGAAGAAGAAGATAAAGATGAAGTAGAAGAAGGAGGATAAGAAAAAAAACGAAGAGGAAAAAGGCAAAGAAGAAGAAGAAGGCAAAGAAGAAGAAGAAAATAGAGAAGAAGAAGAAGAAGAAGGTAAAAGAGAAGAAGAACAAGTAAGAGACGAAAAGGCAAAGAAGAAGAAGACAAAGAATAAGAAGACAAAGTAAAAGAAGAAGAAGAAGATGATGATGAAGAAGAAGAAGAAGACAAGGAAGAAGAAGAAGAAAAAGAAAGAAGAAGAAGAAGAAGAAAAAGAAGAAGAAGAAGAAAAACGATGAAGATGAAGAAGGAGAAAAAAGAAGGCAAAAAAGAAGAAGAAGAAGAAAACAAAGAAGAGAAAAATGAAGAAGAGTAAGAGGAAGAAAAAGAAGTAGAAGAAGAGCAAGTAATTGAAGAAGAAGATGAAAAGAGAAAGAAGAAGAAGAGGAAGGCGATAAAGAAGAAGAAGAAGAGGAGTATAAAAAAAGAAGAAGCACAAGTAGAAGACAACAAAAAAGAAGAAAAAGAAGAAGAAGAAGAAGAACAAGAAGAAGACAAATAACAAGAAGATGAAGAAGAAGAAGACAAACAAGAAGAGGAGAAGAAAAAGCAGAAGAAGAGGAGGAAGAAGAAGAAGAATAAGAAGGAAACGAAGAAGTTGAAGATAAAGATAAAGGAGGTGAAGAAGGAGGAGGAGAAGAAGAAGGTGAAGAAGGTAAAGTAGCAGAAGAAGAAGAAGAAAAAGTTGAAGAACAAGAAGAAGAGGAAGAAGAAGAGAAGAAAAAGAAAGAGAAGAAGATGCAGAACCAAAAGGCAAGGAGAAGATGAAGATGAAGAAGAAGGTAAAGAAGAAGAAGAACAAAAAGAATAAGTAGTAGAAGAAGAAAAAGTAGAAGAAGACAAAGAAGCAGAAGTAAGCAAAGAAGAAGAAGAAGAAGAAGAGGAAGAAGTAGAAGAAGAAGAAGAAGAGAAGAAAAAGTGGAAGAAGAAGAAGACGAGAATGAAGAAGAAGAAGAGGGAAGAATACGAAAAAGTACAAGATGAAGAAGAAGAAACAAGGACAAAGAAGAAGAAGGAGAAGAAGAAGAAGAGAAAATAGAAGATGAAGAAAAAGTCGAAGAAGAAGAAGAAGAAGAAGAAGAAAGAGAAGACGATGAGGAAGACAATTAAGAAGAAGAAGAAGAAAGAGAAGAGGATGAGGAGAAGACAATTATTAAGAAGAGATGAAGTAGAAGAAGCAGAAGAAGAAGAAGAAGAAGAAGAATATAAAGAAGAAGAAAAATTAGATGAAGGAGAAGAAGAAGGTAGAAGAAGAAGAGGAAGAAGAGGAGGAAGAAGAAGAGAAAGAAGTGGAAGAAGAAGAAGAGGAAGAATAAAGAAGTACTAGAAGAAAAAAGTTGATGAAGAAGAAGATGATGATGATGATGGAGAAGAAGACGAAGAAGAAGAAGAGGGAGAAGCAGAGAAGAAGAAGAAGAACGATGAGAAAAAAGAAGAAGAAGAAGAAGAATAAAAAGAAGTAGAAGAAGAAAAAAAGAAGAAGAAGAAGAAAAAAGAAGAAAGAAGACTAAGAAGAAATAGAAGATGATGACTAAGAAGAATAAGAAGAAAAAGTAGAAGTCAAAGAAGAAGACAATGACAAAGAAGAATAAGAAAAAAAAAGAGGAAGATGATGAGGGGCAAGGAGTAGAGCAAGAATAAGAAGAAGAAGAAGAAGAAGAAGAAGAAGAAGAAGAAGAAGAAGAAGAAGAAGAAGAAGAGGAGGAGAAGAAGAACAAGAAGAAGAAAAAGACGAGAAAGAAGAAGTAGAAAGAAGAGGAAGAAGAAATAGAAGACGAAGAAGAAGAGGAGGAAGAAGAAGAAGAAGACGAAGATGAAGAAGATGAAGAAGAAGAAGAAGTAGAAGAAGTAGAAGAAGAAAAGAGAAAAAGAAGAAGAAAAAGGAAAACAACAAGAAGTAGAGATGAAGAAGAAAAAGAAGAAGAAGTAGAGGAAGAGTAGGAAGAAGAAGAAGAAGAAGAGAAGAAGGAGAAGTAGAGGAAGAAGAAGAAAAAGAAGAAGAAGAAGAAGAAGAAGTAGGAGAAGAAGAATTTGAAGAAGAAGAAGAAGAAGACAGAAAAAGAAGAAGAAGAAGAAGAAGAAGAAGAAGAAGAAGAAGAATGCAACGAAGAAGAGGAAGAAGAACAAGAAGAAGAAGACAATGAAGAAAAAGAGGAAGATGAAGAAGTCAAAGAAGTTTAAAAAAGAATTAAAAATATAAGAAGAAGATGAAGATGAAAAAGAAGAAGAAGAAGAAGAGAAGAAGAAGAAGGATAAGAAGAAGATGAAGAATGAGGAGAAAAAGAAGTAGAAGAAGAAAGAAAAAGAAGAAAAAGAAGAAGATTTAGAAGAAGAAGAAGAAGAG
This sequence comes from Vanilla planifolia, assembly GCA_023846275.1. NCBI lineage: Eukaryota > Viridiplantae > Streptophyta > Magnoliopsida > Asparagales > Orchidaceae > Vanilla > Vanilla planifolia. The sequence goes on from JAIUJO010003725.1 coordinate 29,838, forward strand.
GAAGGTGAAGAAGAAGAAGATGAATATGAAGAAGATGAAGATGAAGACGAGGAGGAAGAAGAAGAAGAAGAGAAAATAAAAGAAGAAGAAGAAGAAGAAGAAGAAAAAGAAAAAGAAGTTGAAGGAGAAGAAGAAGTTGAAGAAGAAGAAGAAGAAGGAGATAGGAATAAGAAGAAAGAGAAGCAGAAGAAGAAGAAAAATGAAAAAAAGAAGAAGACGAAGATGAAAAATACAAAAAAAGAAGTAAACAAAGAAGTAGAAGATGATGAAGAAGAAGAAGAAAAACAAGAAGAAGAAAAAGAAGTGAAAAAGAAGAAGAAGAAGAAGAAGAAGAAGAGCAGATAAAGAAGTGGAAGAAGAAGAAGAGGAAGAAGAAGAAAAAGAAGTAGAAGAAGAAGAAGATGAATAAGAAGAAGGAGAAGAAAAAGAAGAAGAAGAAGAGGGAGAGGAAAAGATGAAGAAGAAGAAAAGAACGGGTAGAATAAGAAGAAGAAGAAGAAAGAAGGACAAGACAAAGAAAAAGCGGATCAAGAAGAAAAAGATGATGAAGAAGAAGATGATTAAGAAGAAGAAGACAAAGAAAAAGAAGTAAAGGAAGAAGAAGAAGAAGAAGAAGAAGAAGATGATGTAGAAGAAAGAGAAGGACAAGAAAAAGAAAAAGTGGATGAAGAACCCAGAGACAAAGAAGAAGAAGATGAAGAAGAAGAAGAAGATGATGAAGAAGAAGAAGTAGAAGAAAAGAAGAAGAAGAAGATGAAGAAGAAAAAGAAGAAGAAGAAGAAATAAAAGAGGAAGAGAAGAAGTAAGAGTAGAAAGAAGAAAAAGAAGGATGAGAATCAGAAGAGGATGGTGGAAAGAAGAAGAAGAATAAGTAGAATAGAATTAGAATAAGAAGAAGAAGAAGAAGAAGAAGGAGAACGAGAATAAGTTGAAGAAGAAGTACAAGTTGAAGAAGAAGAAGAAGATGATGATGATGATGATGAAGAAGAAAAACAAGAATAACAAGGACAAGAAGACAAAAGAAGAAAAGGAAGAGGAAGAAGAAAGAAGAAGAAGAAGAAGAAGAAGAAAAAGAAGAATTAGAAGTGGGAAGAAGTAGATTAAGAAGAAGAAGAAGAGAACAAAATGACAAAGATGGGTAGGATGGGAGA
>JAIUJO010002532.1:7500-12500 GCA_023846275.1 Vanilla planifolia
CTTCATCTTCTTCTCGTTCTTTAACTTCTTCTCCTCCTGCTTCTCCTTCTTTTTCTTCTCCTTCTTCTTCTCCTTCTTCTTCTTCTTTTCTCATTCTTCTTCTTCTTCTTCATCATCTCCTTCTTCTTCTTCTTCTTCTTCTCCTTCAACATCTTCTTCTCCACCTTCTTGTTCATCTTATTCTTCTTCTTCTTCTACTTCTTCTTCTCTTCTTCTTCTTCTTCTGCTACTACTGTAACTACAACTAGCACTTCTCTTCTTTCTTTACTTTTCTTAACTTCTTCTTCTTCTTCTTTTTCTTCTTCTTCTTCTTCTTCTTCTTCTTCTTCTTCTTCTCTTTCTTTTACTTTTCCTTCTACGTCTTATCTTTCTTCTCTTTTAATTCTTTCTTCTTCTCCTCCTCCTTCTCCTTCTTCGTTTATCTTCTTCCTCAGCTTCATCGTCTTCTTCTTCTTCTGCAACTACAGCTTCTTCTTCCTCCTGTTCTACTTCTACTTGTTGTTGTTCTTCTTCTTCTTATTCTTCTCCTTCTTCTCTTCTTCTTCTGCTTGTTTACTTCTTCTACTTCTTACTCCTCTTCTTCTCCCACTTCTTCTTCTTCTTCCCCTTCTTCTACTTCTTCTTCCCCTTCTTCTTCTTCTTCTTCTTCTATTTCTTCCTCTTACTCTTCTTCTTCTGCTTTTTCTTCATCTTTTCATTCTAGCTATTCTTCTTCTTCTACTTCTATGATCTTCTTCTTGTTCCTCTTCTTCTTCTTCTTCTCCTCCTTTTTCTTCTTTCTTCTACTTCTTCTACTTCTTCTACTTCTTCTCTTTCTTCTACTTTTCTTTCTGCGTCTTCTTTTTCTTCATCTTCTACTTCTTCTCCTCCTTCTTCGTTATCTTCTTCTTCTTGTTCATCATCTTCTTCTTCTACACACTACTGCTTCTTCTTCTTCTACTACTAACTTCTTCTTCTTCTTCTTCTTCTTCTTCTTCTTCTTCTTCTCCTACCTCTCCCTTTTTCTTTGAGTAGTTCCTCTTCATCTTCTTCTTCTTCTACTACATCAACTTCTTCTTCTTTCTCTTCTTCCTCTTTTTCTCCTTTCTTTTCATCTTCTTCTTCTTCTTCTTCTTCTTCCTCTTCTTCCACTTCTTCTTCAACTTCTTCTTTTTCCTCTTCCTTTCTTTTTCTTCTTATTCCTCTTCTTCTTCTTCGACTTCTTTTCTTCTTCAGCTTCTTCTTCATACTTCTTCTTCTTCATCCTCATTCTCTTTTTCTTCTTCTTGTACTATTTCTTCTTTTTCTACTACTACTTTTTGTTCATCTTTTTCTTCTTCCTATTCTTCTTCTTCTTCTTCTATGTCTATATTCTTCTTCATTTTCTTCATTTCCTTCTTCTACTTCCTCCTCCACCACTTCTTGTTCTTCTTTCTCCCTATTCTTCCTCTTTTTGTTCTTCTCCTTCTTCTTCTTCTTCTTTTACTTCATCATCATCATCTTCTTCTTTTTCTTCTTCTTCTTCTTCTTCTTCTCCTTCTTCTCCTTCTTCTTCTTCTTCATCTTCTTCTTCTTCCTTTTCTACTTCATCATCAAATCTTCTTCTTCTTCTCCTTATTCTTCTTCATCTTCTTCTTCTTCTTCTTCTTCTTCTTTTTCTTCTTCTTCTTCTTCTTCATCTTCTTCTTCTTCTTCTTCTTCATCATCTTCTTCTTCTTCTTCTCCTTCTTCGTCTTCCTTTGTACTTCATCGTCGTCTTCTTCTTCTTCTTCTTCATCTTCTTCTTCTTCTTTGTCTTCTTTTCTTCTTCGTCTTCTTCTTCCTCCTCCACTTCTTCATCTTCTTCTTCTTTCTCTTCCTCTTCCTCTTCCTCTTCTTCTTCTTCTTCTTCTTCTTCTTCTTCTTCTACTTCTCTCTTCTCTTCTTCTTCTTCTTCTACTTCTTCTTTTTCATCATCATCATCATCATCATCTTCTTCTTCTTCTTCTTCTTCTTCTCGTTCTTCTTCTTATTTCCTTCTTCTTCTCTTTCTTCTTCTCCTTCTTCAACTTCTTCTCCTCCTCCTCCTTCTTCTCTTACTTCTTCTCCTTCTTCTTCTCCTTCCTTCTTCTTCTTCTTCTTCTTCTTCCTCATCTTCTTTCTCTTCTTCTTCTTCTCTTTTCTTCTTCTTCTTCTTGTTCTTCTTCTTCTTCTTGTTCTTCTTGCTCTCTACATCTTCTTCTTTGTCTGCTTCTTCCTCTTCTTTTTCTTCTTCATTTCATCTTCTTCTTCTATTTCTTCTCCTTCTTCTTATTCTTTAATCTTTTCTTCTACTTCTTCATTTTCATATTCTTCTTCTTCTTCTTCTTCATCTTCTTCTTCTTCTTTAGTTTTCTTAACTTCTTCTTCTTCTTCTTTTTTTTCTTCTTCTTCTTCTTCTTCTTCTTCTTCTTTTTCTTCTGTTTCTTTTACTTTTCCTACTACATCTTTTATTTCGTCCTTTTTTAATTCTTCTTCTTCTCCTCCTCCTTCTCCTTCTTCGTTATCTTCTTCGTCTGCTTCATCGTCTTCTTCTTCTTCCCCTTCTTCTTCTTGTTCTTCTTCTTCTTTTTTTTTTGTTCTTCTTCTTTCTCTCTTACGCTTTTTCTTCTTCGTCCTCTTTTTCCTCCTCCTTCTCCTCCTCTTCTTCTTCTTCTTCTTCTTCTTCTTCTTCTGCTTTTTCATCTTTTCATTCTAGCTATTCTTCTTCTTCTACTTCTATGTCTTCTTCTTGTTCCTTTCTTTGTCCTCTTCTTCTTCTTCTTCTTCTCCTTCTTTTTCTTCTTTCATCTTCTTCTTCTTCTTCTTTCTCTTCTTCCACTTCTTCTTTTTCTTCTACTTCTTCTTCTACTTCTTCTTCTTCTTCATCTTCTTCTTCTTCTTCTTCTGCTTTTTCTTCTCCTTCTTCTTCTCCTTCTTCTACTTCTTCATTGTCATCATCTTCTTCTTTTTCATCATCATCTTCTTCTTCTTTTTCTTCCTCTACTTCTTCTTCTTCTTCTCCTTCTTCTTCTCCTTCTTCTTGTTCTTCTTCTACTTCTTCTTCTTCTTCTTCTTCCTCTCCTTCTTCTTCTTCTTCTTCTTCTACTACTACTACTATAGCTATTACTACTACTTTTTCTTCTTCTTCTTTTCTTTCTTTAATTTCTTTTTCTTCTTCTTGTTCCTTTTCCTCTTCTTCTTCTTCTTCTTCTTCTTCTACTTCTTCTTCTTTTTCCTTTACTTTTCTTTCTACATCTTCTTTTTCTTCGTCTTCTACTTCTTCTTCTTCTCCTCCCTCTTCTTCGTTATCTTCTTCTTCTTGTTCATCATCTTCTTCTTCTACAACTACTACTTCTTCTTCTACTTCTTCTTCTTCTTCTTCTTCTTCTTCTTCTCAACGTCCTTTTTCTTTGAGTAGTTCCTCTTCTTCTTCTTCTTCTTCTACTGCATCTACTACTTCTTCTTTCTCTTCTTCCTCTTTTTCTCCTTCCTTTTCCTCTTCTTCTTCTTTTACTACTACATCTATTACTTCTTCTTTCTCTTCTTCCTCTTTTTCTACTTCCTTTTCATCTTCTTCTTCATCTTCTTCTTCTTCCTCTTCTTCCACTTCTTCTTCAACTTCTTCTTTTTCTTCTTCCTCTTCTTTTTCTTCTTATTCCTCTTCTTCTTCTTCTTCGACTTCTTTTTGTTCCTCTTCTTCTTCTTCATACTTTTCTTCTTTTTCATCCTCATTTTCCTCTTCTTCTTTTTGTTCTTCTTCTTCTAATACTACTACTTTTTGTTCATCTTTTGCTTCTTCCTATTCTTCTTCTTCTTTTTCTATGACTTCTTCTTCTTCATCTTCTTCATTTCCTTCTTCTTCTTCCTCCTCCTCCACTTCTTGTTCTTCTTCCTCCTCTTCTTCCTCTTTTTGTCCTTCTGCTTCTTCTTCTTCTTTTACTTCATCATCATCATCATCTTCTACTTCTTCTTCTTCTTCTCCTTCTTCATTGTCTTCTTCTTCTTCCTCTACTTTTTCCCCTTCTTCTTCTTCTTCTCCATCTTCTACCTCTTTTTTTCTTCTTCTTCTTCTTCTAATTCTTGTTCTTCTTCTTCTTCTTCTTCTTTTTCTTCTCCTTTCTCCTATTCTTTATTCTCATCTTTTCTTCTACTTCTTCATTTTCATATTCTTCTTCTTCTTCTTCCACCTATTCTTCTTCCTCCTCCTCTTCTTCTTTTTTTTCTTCTACTTCTTTGTCTAATTCTTCTTATTTTTCTTCTTCTTCTTCTTCTCCATTTGCTTCTTCTTCTGTTCCTTCTTCTTTTTCTTCTTCTTCTAATTCTTCGTCTTCTTCATCTTCTTCCTTTTCATCTTCTTCTTCTTCTTCTTCTTCTTCTTCTTCTTCCACTTCGACTTCTTCTTCTTCTTCTTCTTATTCTTCTGATTTTTCTTCTTCATCTCCTTCTTCTTCTTCTTCTTCTTCTTCTCCTTCAACAACTTCTTCTCCACCTTCTTGTTCATCTTATTCTTCTTCTTTCTTCTACTACATCTTCTTCTTCTTCTTCTTCTTGTTCTATTACTACTGCAACTACTACTAGCACTTCTTCTTCTTCTTCACTTTTCTTAACTTCTTCTTCTTCTTCTTCTTTTTCTTCTTCTTCTACTTCTTCTTCTTCTTCTTTTTCTTTTACTTTTCCTTCTACGTCTTCTCTTTCTTCCTCTTTTAATTCTTCTTCTTCTCCTCCTCCTGCTCCTTCATTATCTTCTTCCTCAGGTTCATCGTCTTCTTCTTCTGCAACTACAGCTTCTTCTTCCTCCTCTTCTACTTCTACTTGTTGTTCTTCTTCTTCCTCTTATTCTTCTCCTTCTTCATCTAGTACTTCTTCTTTTTCTTCTTCTTGCTCTACTTCTTCTACTTCTTACTCTTCTTCTTCTCCCACTTCTTCTTCTTCTTCCCCTTCTTCTGCTTCTTCTTCCCGTTCTTCTTCCTCTTGTTCTTCTTCTTCTTCTTCTTCTTCTTCTTCTTCTTCTCTTCATCTTA
>JAIUJO010002532.1:27500-30986 GCA_023846275.1 Vanilla planifolia
TTCTGACTCTTCTCCTTCTTCTTCTTCTTCTGCTTCCTCTTCTTCCTTTCCTTCTTCTCTTTCTTCTTATCCTTCTACTTCTTCTTTTTCTTCTTCTTCTTGTTATCTTCTTCTACTTCTTCTTCTCCTTCTCCTCCTTCTACTTGTCCTTCATCTTTTTCTCCTCCTTCTTCTTCTCCTTCATCAACTCCTTCTTTGTCTTCATCTCCTTCTTCATCTTCTTATTCTTCTCCTTCATCATCTCCTTCTTCCTATACTCCCTTTTCTTCTTCTAATTTTTCTTCTCCTTCTTCTTCATCTTTCTCTTCTCCTTCCTCTGCTTCTTCTTCTTCTTCTTCTTCTCCTTCTTCTCCTTCTTCTCCTTCTTCTTCTCCCTCTCCATCTTCTTCTCTTTCTTCTTCTTCTTCTACTTCTTCTTCTTCTTCTTCTTCTTCTTCTTCTTCTTCTTCTGCTTCTTCTTCTTATTTTGCTTCTTCTTCTTCTATTTCTTCTTCTTCTACTTCTTGTTATTCTTCTTCTTCTTCTTCTACTACTACTACTTCTTCCTCTTTTTCTTCTTCTTCTTCTTCACTTTTCTCTTCTTCTTTATTTTCTTCTTTTATTTCTACTTCTTCTTCTTCTTCTTCTTCTTCTTCTCCTTCTTCCCCTTTTCTTCTTCTTCTTCTTTCGCTACTTCTTCTTCTACCTCTTCTGTTTCTTCCTCTTCAACATCATCATCTTCTTCTTCTTCTTCTTCTTCTTCTCCTTCTTCTCCTTCTTCTCCTTCTTCTTCTCCTTCTCCTCCTTCTCCTCCTTCTTCTTCTTCTTCTTCTTCTTCTTCTTTTACTTCTTCTTCTTCTTCTCTTCTTCTTCTTCTTCTTCTCCTCCTCCTTGTTCTTCTTCTTCTTCTTCTTCTCCTCCTTCTCCTTCTTCTTCTTTTTCTTCTTCTCCTTCCTCTACACCTTCTTCTTCTTCTTCTTCTTCTTCTTCTCCTTCTTTGTCCTCCTTCTTCTTCTCCTTCTTCTGCTCCTTCTTCTTCTCCTTTTTTTTCTCCTTCTTCTTCTTCTTCTTCTTCTCCTCCTTCTTCTTCTCATTCTTCTTCTTCTCCTTCTTCTTCTCCTTCTTGTTCTTCTTCTTCTTCTCCTCCTCCTTCTCCATCTTCTTCTTCTTCTTCTCCTCCTTCTCCTTCTTCTCCTTTATCTTCTCCTTCTTCTTCTTCTCCTTCTTCTTCTCTTTCTTCTTCTTGTTCTTCTCCTTCTTCATCCTTTCTTCTTCTTCTCCTTCTTCTTCTTCTTCTTCTTCTTCTTCTTCTCCATCTTCTTCTCCATCATCTTCTCCTTCTTCTTCTTCTTTTCCTTCTTCTTCTCCTTCTTCTTGTTATTCTTCTATTTCTTCTTCTCCTGGTTCTCCTTCTTCTTCTCCTACTTCTTCTCCATCTTCCTCTTCTTCTTCTTCTCCTTCTCCTTCTTCTTCTTCTTCTTTTCCTTCTTCTACTCCTTCTTCTTCTTCTTCTTCTTTTTCTTCCTCTTACTTCTTCTCCTTCTTTTTCTCCGTCTTCTTCTCCTTCTTCTCCTTCTTCATCTTCTTCTTCATCTTCTTCTTCTTCTCCTTCTTCTTCTCCTTCTTCTTGTCCTTCTTCCTGTCCTTCTTGTTCTTCTTTTTCTTCTTCTTCTTCTTCTCCTTCTTCTTCTCCATCTTCTACTTCTCCATCTTCTTCTCTTTCTTCTTCTCCATCATCTTCTCCTTCATCTTCTCCTTCTTCTTCTTCTTCTCACTCTTCTTCTCCTTTTTTTTCTCCTTCTTCATCTTCATCATCATCTTCTTCTTCTTCTTCTCCTTCTTCTACTCCTTATTCTACTCTTTCTACTCCTTCTTCTTCTTCTTCTTTTCCTTCTTCTTCCAACATCTTCTTCTCCACCTTCTTATCCCTCTTCTTCTGACTCTTCTCCTTCTTTTTTTTCTTCTTCTTCTTCTACTTCCTCTTCTTCCTTTCCTTCTTCTCTTTTTTCTTATCCTTCTACTTCTTTTTCTTCTTCATCTTGTTATCTTCTTCTTCTTCTTTTCCTTCTCCTCCTTTTACTTGTCCTTCATCTTCTTCTCCTCCTTCTTCTTCTCCTTCATCATCTCCTTCTTTGTCTTCATCTCCTTCTTCATCTTCTTCTTCTTCTCCTTCATCATCTCCTTCTTCTTCTTCTCCCTTTTTTTCTTCTTATTTTTCTTCTCGTTCTTCTTCATCTTCTTCTTCTCCTTCCTCTGCTTCTTATTCTTCTTCTTGTTCTTCTTCTTATTCTTCTTCTTCTTCTTCTTCTTCTTCTTCTTCTTCTTCTTCTTCTTCTTCTCTTTCTCCTTCTTCTTCTCCTTCTTCTTCTTCTTCTTTTTCTTCTTCTCCTTCTTCTCCTTCTTCATCATCTTCTTCTTCTTCTTCTTCTTATTCTTCTTCTCCTTCTTTTTCTTCTTCTTCTTCTTCTTCTTCTTCTTCTTCTTCTTCCCTTTGTTCTCTTTCTTATCCTTCTTTTCCTCCTTCTCCTTCTTCTCTTTCTTCTTCTTCTTCTTCTTCTTCTTCTTCTTCTGCTTCTTCTTATGCTTCTTCTTCTTCTGCTTCTTGTTCTTCTTCTCCTTCTTCTTCTTCTACTTCGTCTTCTTCTTCTACTACTACTACTTCTTCTTCTTATTCTTCTACTTCTTCTTCTTCTTCTTCTTCTTCTTCTACTACTTCTTCTTCTTCTTCTTCTTCTTCTACTTCTTCTACTATTTCTTCTTCTTCTTCTCCATCTTCTCCTTCTTCTTCATCTTCTCCTTCTTCTTCTTCTTCTTCTTCTTCTCATTCTTCTTCTACTTCTTCTACTGCTTCTTCATCATCATCTTCTTCTTCTTCTTCCTCTTCTTCTTCTCCTTCTTCTCCTTCTTCTCCATCTTTTTCTTCTTCTTCTCCTTATTCTTCTCCTTCTACTTCTTCTTCTTATCCATCTTCTTCTTCTTCTTCTACTTCTTCTCCTTCTCCTTCTTCTGCTTCTTGTTCTTCTCCTTCTTCTACTACTCCCTCTACTTCTCCTTCTTCCTCATTCTTCTTCTTCTTCTTCTTCTCCTTCTTCTTCTTGTCCTCCTCCTCCTTTTTCTCCTTCTTCTTCTACTTCTTCTCCTTCTTCTTCTCCATCTTCTTCTTCTTCTTCTTCTCCTTCTTCTCCTTCTTTTTCTTCTTCTTCATCTTCTCCTTCTTCTTCTTCTTCTCCTTCTTCTTCTCCTTCTTTTTCATCATCTCCTTCTTGTTCTTCTCCTTCTTGTTCTTCTTCTTCTTCCTCTTCCACTTCTTCTTCCTCTTCTTCTTCTTCTTCTTCTTCTTCTTCTTCTTCTTCTTCTTCTTGTACTTCTTCTTCTTCTTCTTCTTCTTTTGCATCTTATTCTTCTTCTTCTTCTTCATCTTCTTTATCGTCTTCCTCTTCTTCTTCCTCTTCTTCTTTTACTTCTTCTTCTTCTTCTTGTCCATCTTCTTCTTCTCCTTCTTCTTCT
>JAIUJO010002052.1:22500-27500 GCA_023846275.1 Vanilla planifolia
AAGAAAAAGAGGAAGGCGAAAAAGAAGAAGAATACGAGGAGGAAGAAGTAGAAGAAGAAGAGCAACAAAAAGTAGAAGATGAAGAAGAAGAAGATGAATAAGAAGTAGAAGTAGTTTGAAGAAGAAGTAGAAGTAGAAGAATAAGAGGAAGAAGGACTAGAAGAAGAAGAAGGAGAGGAAGTTGAAGAAGGAGAAGAAGAAGAAGAAGGAGAAGAAGAATGAGGGGAAGAAGGAGAATAAGAAGAAGAACAAGATGAAGAGGAAGAAGAAGCAGAAGAAGTAATAGAAGAAGAAGGCGAAAAGGAAGAAGAAGAAGGAGAAAGAGAAGAAGAAGTGGAAGAAGAAGAACAAGAAGTAGTAGTAGTAGTAGAAGAAGAAGAACAAGAAGAAGAAGATGGAGAATAAGAAGAAGAAGAAGATGTAGAAGAAGAAGAAGAAGAAGAAGAAATAGAAGAAGAAGAAGAAAAGTAGAAAAAGAAGGAGAAGAAGAAGGCGGAGAAGAAGAAGAAGAAAATGAAGAAGAAGAAGAAGGAGGAGAAGAAGTAGAAGAAGAAGGATGAGGAGGAGGAAGAGGTGGAGGAGAATAATTAGAAGAAGAAGACGCAGAGGAAGAACAAGAGGAAGAAGAAAAAGTAGAAGAAGAATAAGAAGAAAAAGAAGGAGAAGAAGGAGAAGAAGAAGAAGAAGAAAGAGAATAAGAATTAAGAGAAGAGGAAGAGAAGAAAAGAGGAAGAAGGAGAAGAAGAACAAGAAGAAGAGGAATTAGAAGAAGAGGATTAAGAAGAAGAAGAATAATAAGAAGAAGATGAATAAGAAGAATAAGAAGAATAAGAAGAATAAGAATAAGAGGAATAAAAAGAACAACAAGAAGAAGTATTAGAGGAAAAAGAAGAAGAAGAAGAAGAAGAACTAGAAGTAGTAGTAGTAGAACAACAAGAAGAAGAAGAGGAAGAAGATGAAGAAGAAGAAGAAGAAGTAGTTCTAGAACAAGAAGAAGAAGAAGAAGGAGAAGAAGATGAAGAAGAAGTACAAGAAGAAGAAAAAGAAGAAGAAGAAGAAGAAGAAGACGAAGAAGGAGAAACAGGAAAAGAAGAAGAAGAAGAAGAAGGAGCAGAAGAAAGAGATGAAGAAAAAGTTGATGATGAAGAAAAAGAGTAAAAAGAAGAAGAAGACAAATAAGAAAAAGTGGAAAAAGAAGGAGAAGATTAAGAAGAAGAAGAAGAAGAAGAAGAAGGAGAAGAAGAAGAAGAGGAAGAACGAGAAGAGAAAGAAGAAGAATACGAAGAAGTATTATGAGAAGATGAAGTAGAAGAAGAGGGAGAAGAAGATAAGAAGGTAGAGATGAAGAAGGAGATGAAGAAATAGAAGAAGAAGATGAGAGGAACAAGAAGAAAAAAAAGAAGAACAGGAAGAAAAAGAAGAAGTAAGAGTTGAAGAAGAAGAAGAAGATGATGAAGAAAGTCAAGAAGGAGAAGTAGAAGGAGGTGAAGTAAATGGAGAAAAAATAAAAGAAGAAAAAGAATAAGAGGATGTTGAAGAAGAAATGAAGAACAAGAAGAAGAAGAGGAAGAAGTAGAAGAAGAAGATGAAAAATAAGAAGAAGAAGAAGAAGAAGAGGAGGAGGAAGAATAGGAAGAAGAAGAAAATGATGTATAAGAAGTAGAAGAAGAAGAAGAAGAAGATGAAGAAGAAGACGGAGAAGAAGAAGAAGAAAAAGAAGAAGAAGAACAAGAAGATGGAGAAGAAAAAGAAGAAGAAGAAGAAGAAGAAGAAGACGAAGAATGAAAAGAAGAAGAAGAATGAGAAGAATAAGAAGAAAAAGTAGAAGTAGAAGAAGAAGAAATGAAGACAAGAAGAGTGGTGGAAGAAGAAGAAGAAGAGGAGGAACAAGAAAAGTAATAAGGGTAGGTAGAAGAAGAAGAACAGAAGACGAAGAGGAAGAGGAGGAAGAAGCAGAAGAAGAAAAAGAGGAGGAAGAAGAAGACGAAGAACAAGAACAAGAAGAAGAAGAAGAATATGAGGAGGAGGGAAGAAGAAGAAGTAGAAGAAGAAGAAAGAGAGGTAGATGAAGAAGAAGAAGAAGAAACAAAGTATGAAAAGGAAGAAGTAGAAGTAGAAGAGGAAAAATAAGAAGAAGTGCAAGAAGTAGAAGAAGAAGAAGAAGAAGAAGAAGAGAAAGAAGATGAAGAAGAGGAAGAATTAGAAGAAGAAGAAGAAATAAAAGTGAAGAAGTAGCAGAAGAAGAAGAAGTAGAACAAGAAGATGGAGAAGAAGAAGAAAGAGAAGAAGAGGATGAAGAAGGAAAAGAAGGAGGAGAAGATAGAAGAATAAGAAGAATTAGAAGAAGAAGAAGATGATGATGATGAAAAGAAGAAGTACAAGAAGAAGTAGAAGAAGACGAAGATGTAGAAGAAGAGGAAGAAAGAGAAAGAGAAGTTGAGAAGATGAAGAAGAAGAAGAAGAACAAGAAGAAGAAGAAGGAGGAGAATATGAAGAAGAAGAAGAAGAAGCTATAGAAAAAGGAGAAGGAGAAGAAGAAGTTAAAGAAAGAGAAGAAGAAGAAGAAGAAGAAGAAGATGATGAATTAGAAATAGAAGACGAAGAAGTAGTAGAAGAAGACCACGGTAAAAAAGAAGAAGAGGAGGAGGAGGAAGAAGAAGAAGAAGAAAAATTAGAAAAAGAAGAAGAAGAAGAAGAAGAAGAAGAAAATGAAGAAGAAGACGTCGAACACAAAGAAGGAGATGAACATGAAGTAAAAGGAGAAAAGGAAGACGAAGAAGAAGAAGAAGAAGAAGAGAAAGAAAAAGAAAAAGATTGAGGGGAAGAAGTAGAAGAAGAAGAGGAACAAGTAGAAGAAGATGAGAAAGCAGAGCAAGAAGAGAAGGAAGGAGGAGAAGAACTAGAAGAAGGGGTGGAGGATAAAGACGGAGGAGGAGGAGGAGGAGGAGGAGGGGGAGAAGAAAAAGAAGAGGGAAGAGGAAGAAGAAGAAGAAGAAGAAGAAAGACAAAGAAGAAGGAAAAGAAGAAGAAGAAGAAGATGACGAAGAACAAGAAGAAGAAGATGTAGAAGAACAAGAAGATGATGAGAAAGAAGAGGCAGGAATAAGAATAAAGAGAAGAGGAAGAGGAAGAAGAAGAAGAAGAAGAAGAAAGACAAAGAAGAAGTAAAAGAAGAAGAAGAAGATGAAGAAGAAGAAGAACGAGAAGATGATGAAGAAGAAGAAGAAGATGATGAGAAAGAAGAGGAAGAGGAAGAAGAATATGAAGAAAGAGAAAAAGTAGAATAATAATAATAATAATAATAATAAGAAGAAGGAGAAGAAATAAAAGAAGGTGAAGAAGAAGAAGAAGAAGAAGAAATAGAATAATAATACAAATAAACTGGAAGAAGAGGAAAGTAGTAGAAGAAGAAGAAGAGGAAGAAGAAGAAGGCGAAGAAGAAATAGAAGTCGAAGAAGTAGAAGAAGTAGAAGAAGAAGAAGAAGAAGAAGAAGGAGAAGAAGAAGGAGAAGCAGAAAAAAAAGAAAAGGAGGAGGAGAAGAAGAAGAAGAAGAAGAAGAAAAAGAACAAGAAGGATAAGAAGAAGAAGAAGAAGAAGAAGAAGAAGTACAAGAAGATGTAGTAGAAGAAGACGAAGAAGAAGAAGATGAAGAAGAAGAAGGAGAAGCAGAACGAGTAGAAGAGGAAGAAGAAGAAGAAGAAGAAGAAGAAGAAGAAGAAAAAGAAGAAGGAGAAGTAGAAGTAGAAGTAGAAGAGGAAGAAGATGAAGAAGAAGTAGAAGAAGAAGAAGAAGAAGGGATGAAGAAGATGAAGAGAAGGAAGAAGAAGCAGAAGAAGAGGATGAAGATGAAGAAGAAGAACGATAAGAAGAAGAAGAAGAAGAAGAAGAAGAAGATGAAGAAGATGATGAAAAAGAAGAGGTAGAAGAAGAAGGGAAGGAAGAAGTACAAGAGAAGAAGAAGAAGAAGAAGCAGAATAACAGGAAGAAGAAGAAGAAGAAGAAGAAGATGAAGGGGAAGAAGAAAAAGAAGTAGAAGAAGAAGAAGAAAAACAAAAAGAGGAACAAGAAGAAGTATAAGAAGAAGAAGAAAAAGGAGAAGAAGAAGAGGGGAAGAAGAAGAAGAAGAGGTAATAGAAGGAGAAGAAGACTTAGAAGTAGAAGAAGAAGAAAAATAAGAAGATGAATAAGGATAGTAATAATAATAATAATAATAAGATGAAGAAGAAGTAGTAGAGGTAGAAGTGAAAGAAGAAGGAGAAGAAGAAGAAGAAGAAGGTGAAAGAGAAGGATACAAAGAAGAAGAAGAACAAGAAGATGAAGGAGAAGGAGAAGTGGAAGTAGAAGAAGTTGAGGAACACAAAGATGAAGAAGACAAGAAGAAGAAGAAGAAGAATAAGAAGAAGAGGAAGAAGTAGAAGAAGGGGAGGAGGAAGAAGAAGAAGAAAAAGAATAACAAGGGAAAGAAGAAGAAGAAGAAGAAGAAGTAGAAGAAGAAGAAGAAGAAGAAGAAGAAGATGTACAAGAGGATAATGAAGAAGGAGAAGTACAAGAAGAAGAAGAAAAGGAAGAAGATTAAGAAGAAGAAGAAGAAGAAAAAGTGAGGAAGTAGATGAATAAGATTAAGAAAAGAAGAAGAAGAAGAAGAAGAAGAAATAGAAGAAAAAATAAAATAAGAAGAAGAAGAATGATAATAAGAATAAGAAGAAGAAGAAGAAGAAGAAATAGAAGAAGAAGAAGAAGAAATAAGAAGAAATAAAATAAGAAGAAGAAATGATAATAAGAATAAGAAGAAGAAGAAAGAGAATAAGATGAAGAAGAAGTAGAACGAGAAGAAGATGAAGAAGGAGAAGGAAAAGAGGAAGAAGAAGAATAAGAAGCAGAGGAGAATGAAGAAGAGGAAGAAGTAGAAGTAGAAGATGAAGAAGAAGAAGAAGAAGAAGTAGAGGATGTAGAAGAAAAAGAATATAAGAGAAAGAAGAACTAGAAGAAGAAGAAGATG
>JAIUJO010001802.1:2500-20000 GCA_023846275.1 Vanilla planifolia
AATAAGAGGAAGTATAGAAGAAGAAGAGAAACAAGAAGGAGAAGAAGAAGAGAAAGAAGAAAAAGAAGAAGGAGAAGAAGAAGAATAACAAGAACAAGTAGGAAAAGTAGAGGAAGAACATGATAAAGGAGAAGAAGAAGAACAAGAAGAAGAATAAGGAGAATAAGAAGAAGAAGAAGAAGAAGATAAAGAAGAAGAAGAACAAGAAGCAAATGAAGAAGAAGAAAAAGAAGTAGAAGAAGAAAAAGAAGAAGAAGTAGAAGAAGAGGAAGAAGGAGAAGAAGGAGAAAGAGAAAGAGAAGAAGAGAAAATAGAGGAAGAAGAAGAAGAGGAGGGGAAGGAAGGAGAAGAAGAAAAAGATGAGGAAGAAGAAGATGAAGTTAAAAAAAGAGCATCAAGAAGAAAATGAAGAGGAAGAAGAAGAAATAGAAGAGGAAAAAGATGTTGAAGAAGAAGATGAAGATGAAGAAGATGATGAACATCAAGAAGTGGAAGAAAATGAAGAATAGAAGAAGAAGAAGATAAAGAAGAAGTTGAAGAAGAAGAAGAAGAAGAAGAAGAAGACGAAGAAGAAGATGATGAAGAAGAAGAAGTGAGAAAGAATAAGAAGAGGAGGAGGAGGAGTACGAAGAAGAAGAAGAAGAAGAAGAAAAGGAACAGGAGGAAGTAGTAATAGTAGTAGAAGAAGAAGTAGAAGAAGAAAAAGAAGAAGAAGAACAAGAAAATGAAGAAGAAGAAGAAGAGTAATAAGAACAAGAAAAATAAGGAGGAGAAGAAGGAAAAGAACGAGAAGAAGAAGAACATGAAGAAGAGGAGGAGGAAGAAGAAGAAGGAGAAGAAGAAGAATTGGAGGAAGAAGAAGAAGAAGAAGAAGAAGAAGAAGAAGAAGAAGAAGAAGAAGAATAAGAAGAAGAAGAAGAAAATGTAGAGGAAGAATAAGATGGAAAAGAAGAAGAAGAAGAACAAGAAGAAGAAGAAAAGTAGAAGAAAAAGATTTAGTAATAGTAGTAGTAGTAGTAGAAGAAGAAGAAGAAGAAGAAGAAGAAGAAGAAGAAGAAATAGACAAAGAAGGAAAAGAAGAAAAAAACAAGTTAAGAAGAAAATGAAGAAGAAGAAGAAGATTAAGAAGAAGATGAAGAAGAAGAAGGAGGAGGAGGAGGAGGAGAAGAAGAGGAAGAAGATGGAGAGGAAGAAGGAGAAGATGTAGAAGAAGAGCTAGAGGAAGAAGTAGAAGAAGAAGAAGAAGCAGAATAAAAGAAGAAGAAGATAAAGAAGAAGTTGAAGAAGAAGAAGAAGAAGATAAAGAAGAAGAAGATGAAGAAAAAGAAGTAGAGAAAGAATAAGAAGAGGAAGAGGAGGAGTAGGAGGAGTATGAAGAAGAAGAAGAAGAAGAAAAGGAATAGGAGGAAGTAGTAATATTAGAAGAAGAAGAAGTAGAAGAAGAAGAAGAAGAGTAGTAAGAACAAGAAAAATAAGGAGGAGAAGAAGAAAAAGAACGAGAAGAAGAAGAACATGAAGAAGAGGAGGACTAAAAAGAAGAACGAGAGAAGAAGAAAAATTGGAGGAAGAAGAAGAAGAAGAAGAAGAAGAAGAATAAGAATAAGAAGAAGAAGAATTAGAAGCAAAAGAGGAAGTAGAACTGGATTAAAAAGAAGTAAAAGGTTAAAGAGAAGTTGAAGTTAAAGAAGTATTAGTACAAGATGAAGAAAAAGAATGAGAAGAAGAAGAAGAAGAAGAAAATGAAGAATAATAAGATGTAGAAGAAGTAGAAGAAGAAGAGGAAGTAGAAGAAAAAAGAAAAAGAGAATAAAGAAGAAGGAGAAATGGAAGACATGCCAAGAAGAAGAAGAAGAAGAAGAAAAAGAAGAAGAAGAAGAAGAGAAAGTAGTAGAAGAAGGTAAGATTAAGTAGAAGAAGAAGAAAAGAAAGAAGAAGAAGAAGAAGAAGAAGAAGAAGGAGAAGAAGAAGAAGAAGAAGAAGAAGAATAAGAAGAAGAAGAAGAAAAGTAGAGGAAGAATAAGATGAAAAAGAAGAAGAAGAAGAAGAAGAACAAGTAGAAGAAGAAAAGTAGAAGAAGAAGAATTAGTAAAAGTAGTAATAGAAGAAGAAGAAGAAGAAGAAACAAACAAAGAAGGAAAAGAAGAAAAAAATGAAATTAAGAAGAAAATGAAGAAGAAGAAGAAAAAGAGGAAGAAGAAGAAGAAGATTAAGAAGAAGATGAGGAAGAAGAAGAAGTTGGAGGAGGAGGAGAAGAAGAGGAAGAAGATGGAGAGGAAGAGGGAGAAGATGTAGAAGAAGAGCTAGAGGAAGAAGTAGAAGAAGAAGAAGAAGAAGAAGAAGAAGATGAAGAAGAAAAAAGAAGAAGAAGAAGAAGCAGAAGAAGAAGAAGAAGAAGAATTGGGATAAGGGGAAGAGATGAAGAAGAAGGAGAAGAAAGAAGATGAAGAAGGAGAAGAAGAAGAAGAGGGGGAAGAAGAAGAAGAAAAAAAGGTAGAAGAAGAATAAGAAGAAGGGGAAGAAGATAAATAAGTAGAATAATAATAATAAGAAGAAGAAGGAGAAGAAGAAGAAGTGGATTAAGAACTAGTAGAATGGTAAGAAGAAGAAGGGGAAGAAGTAAAGAAGAAGTAGTTGTAGAAATGAAGACAAAAAGAAGAGGAAGAAGAAGAAGAAGAATAAGAAGATGAAAAAGAAGTAGAAGAAGAAGAGAAAGTAGTAGAAGAAGAAGATGAGAAAGAAGAAGAAGAAGAAGAAGACAAAGAAGAAGAAGAAGAAGAATAAGAAGAAGAAGAACGAAAAGTAGAGGATTGGCATGATGAAGGAGAGGAAGAAGAAGAAGAAGAAGTAGAATAAGGAGAGGAAGAAGAGGAAGAAGAGGAGGAAGAAAAAGAAGAAGAGAAAGAAGAAGAAGAAGAAGAAGAAGAAGAAAAAGTGGAAGCAGAAGAAGAAGAAGCAGAAGAGAAAGAACAAGAAGTAGACCAAGAAGAAGAAGAAGAAGAAAAGAAGAAGTAGAAGTAAAAAAAGAAGAAGAAGAAGAAGAAGAAGAAGAGGTGGTAAAAGAAGAAGGAGAAGGAGAAGAAGAGGAGGAAGGAGAACAAGATGAAGAAAAGGATTAGGAGGAAGGAGAAGAAGAAGATGAGTAGGAAGAAGAAGAAGAAGTTGACAAAGAAGATCAAGAATAAAAGAAGAGAAAGAGGAAGAAAAAGAAAACGAAGAGAAAGAAGAAGAAGAAGAAGAAGAAGAAGTTCAAGAAGAGGAGGAAGAAGGAGAAGAAGAAGAAGGAGAGGAAGATAAAGAAGAGGTTGAAGAAGAAGAAGAAGATGATGAAGAAAAAGAAGATGATGAAGAATAAGAAGAATAAGAAGAAGAAGAAGAAGAGGAAGAGGAGGAGGAGGAGGAGGAAGAGGATGAAGATGAAGAAGAAGAAGAAGAAGCAGAAGAAGAAAAAGAACATAAGGAAGAAGTAGTAGTAGAAGAAGAAGAAAGAGAAGAAGAAGAAGTAGAAGAAGATGACAATGAAGAAGAAGAAGAGGACTAGTAAGAAGAACAAGGAGAAGAAGGGGAAGAAGAAGAAGGAGACGGAGAAGAAAAAAAAAAGATGAAGTAGATGAAGAAGAAGGAGAAGGAGGAAGAAAAGGAGGAGAATAAGAAGAAGAAGGAGAAGAAGAAGAAGAAGAAGAAGAAGAAGAAGAAGAAAAAGAAGAAGAAGAAGAAGTTGAAGAAGCAAAGAAGAAGAAGAGAATGAAGGACAAGGAGAAGAAGAAGAAGAAGAATAAAAAGAAGAAAAAGAAGAAGGAGAAGAAGAACAAGATGAAGAAGAATAGGAAGAAGAAGAAGTAGAGGAGGAAGAAGAAGAAGAAGAAGAAGAGGAGGAGGAGGAGGAATAGGAGGAAGATGATAAGGAGAGAAAAAGGATGAAGAAGAAGAAGAAGTAAAAGAAGAAGTGGAAGAATAAGTAGAAGTAGAAGAAGAAGAAGAAGAAGGAGAGGATGAAGAAAATGAAGAAGAAGAAGAAGAAGAGGAGGAAGAAGAAGAGGAAGAAGAAGACGTAGTAGCAGTGGAGGAAGAGGAAGAAGAAGAAGATGGAGAAGAAGGATAAGAAAGAGAAGAGGAAGGTGAAGTTGTAGAAGAAGAAGAAGAAGAAGGAGAAGAAAAGAAGAAGAGGAAGAAGAAGTGGAAGAAGAAGAAGAAGAAGAATAAGAAGAAGAGGAAGAAGAATAAGAAGAAGAAGAAGAGGGAGATGAAGAAGAAGAAGAAGAAGAAAAAGAAGAAGTAAAAGATGATAACAAAGAAGACTAAGAAGAAGAAGAAGAAGATAAAAAAGAAGAAGAAAAAGAAGATGATGATCATGAGGAAGAAGAAGAAGAAGAAGAGGAGGGGGAAGAGAGAGAGGAGTAAGAAGGAGTTGGAGGAGGAGGAGGCATCGAAGGAGTAGAAAGAGCAGGAGAAGAAGAAGATGATGACGAAAAAGATAATGGAGGCCAAGAAGAAGAAGGGGGAGAAGAAGAAGAAGAAGAAGAAGATGTAAAAGAACAAGAACAAGAAGAAGAAGAGAAGTAGAAGAAGAAAAAGTAGAAGAAAATAATAATAAT
Source organism: Vanilla planifolia (assembly GCA_023846275.1). Classification (NCBI taxonomy): domain Eukaryota; kingdom Viridiplantae; phylum Streptophyta; class Magnoliopsida; order Asparagales; family Orchidaceae; genus Vanilla; species Vanilla planifolia. Next base: position 7,093 of record JAIUJO010001802.1, read on the forward strand.
AATAATAATAATAATAATAATAATAATAATAATAATACTAATAATAATAATAATAATAAAAATAAATAGAAGAAGAAGTAGTAGAAGAAAAAGAAGAGTGAATAGAACGAGTAGAAGAAGTAGAAGTTGAAGAAGAAGAAGGAGAAGAAGAAGAGGAAGAAGAAGAAGAAGAAGAACAAAAATAAGAAGAGAAGATGAGGAAGAAGAAGAAGAAGAAGAAGAGGAAGAAGAAAAAGAAGAAGAAGAGGAAGTAGATGATGAAGAAGAAGAAGAAGAATAAGAATAAGAAGAAGAAGAAGAAGGCGAAGAGGATTGAGATGAAGAAAAAGAAGATGAAGAGGAAGAAGAAGAAGAAAAACAACCGCTTGGAGAAGAAGATGAAGAAGAAGAAGGAGAAGAAGAAGGAGAAGAAGGAAGAATAAAAAGAAGAAGAAAAACTAGAAGATGAAGAAGAAGAATAAGAAGCATAAGAAGAGGAAGAAGAAGAAGAATTTGTAATAGTAGTAGAAGAAGAAGAAGAAGAAAAAGTCAAAAAGGAAGATGATGATAACGATGATTATTATGAAGAAGAAGAAAAAAAGAAGTAGAACAAGATGAAGAGGAAGAAGGAGAAAAAGATGAAGTAAAAGAAGAAGAAGAAAAGAAGCAAAGGAAGAAGAAGAAAAATAAGAATGAGAATAAGTAGAAGGAGAAGGAAGAGGAGAAGCAGAAGATGAAAAAGAAGTCAAAGAATAAGGAGAAGAAGAAGATGATGATGAAGAACATGAAGAAGATGGAGAAAAAGATGATGAAGAAGAAAAACAAGACGAAGATGGAGACGAAGAAAGAGAAGAAAAGAAAAAGAACAAATGAAAGAAGAAGACGAAGAAGATGTAGAAGAAGAAGAAGAAGAATAGGAAGAAGAAGATGAAGAAGAAGAAGAAGAAGAAAAAGAAGAGAAGAAGACAAAGAAAAAGAAGAAGATGAAAAAGATAAAGAAGAAGAAGAAGTAAACGAAGAAGAAGTAGAATAATAATAATAAGAAGAAGAAGAATAAGATGTTGAAAAAAAAGATGAAAAAGGAGAAAAAGAAGGAGACAAAGAAGAAGAAAAAAAAGAAGAGGAAAAGAAGAAGAAGAATAATAATAATAATAATAAGAAGAAGAAGAAAAATAAGTTGAAGAAGAAGAAGAAGTGGAAGAAATAGTAAAAGAAGAAGAAGAAAAACAAGAAGAGTTGAAGACGAAAAATAACAAGAAGATGATAAAGAAGAAGTAGAAAGAGACAAAGAAGAAAAAGAAGAAGAAGAAGAAGTTGAAGATGATGAACAAGAAGAAGAAGAAGAATAAGACAAAGAAGATGATGAAGAAAAAGAAGAAGAAGAAGAAGAAGGAGAGCAAAATTAAGAAGAAGAAGAATAATAAAAACCATAAGGAGAAGAAGAAGGAGAAGATGAAGTAGAAGAGGAAGAAGAACAAGAAGACAAAGAAGAAGAAAAGAAGAACAATAAGAAGAAGAAGAAGAAGAAGAAGAAGAAGAAGGAGATGATCAGGAAGAAGAAGAGAAGGAGATGAAGAAGAAGAAGAAGAAGATGATGAAGAGGAAGAAGAAGTAGAAGAAGAAAAAGAACAAGAAGATTAAGGAGAAGAAGAAGAAGAAGAAGAAGAAGACTAAGAAGAAGAAGAAGAAGAAGAAGTAGAAGAGGAAGAAGAAGACAAAGAAGGAGAAGAAGAAGGAGAAAAAGAATAAAAAGAACACGAAGAAGAAGAAGACAAAAAAGAAGAAGAAGAAGACGAAGGAGAGGAAAGAGAAGAAGATGAAGAAGAAGAAAAAGAAGGCGAATAAGAAGGAATAGAAGAAGTAGTGATAGAAGAAGGAGAAGAAGAACAAGAAGGAGAAAAAGCAGAAGAAGAAGAAGTAGATAGAGAAGAAGAAGATGATGATGAAGGAGAAGAAGAAGAAAAGGAAAAAGAAGATAAGGGAGAAGGTGAAGAAGAAGAAGAAGAAGATAAAGTAGATGAAGAAGAAAAAGAGGAAAAGAAGAAGAAGAAGATGAAGATGAAGAAGAAGAAAGAGAAGAAGAAGAAGAATCAGGAGAAGAAGATCAAGAAGATGCAGAAGAAAAAGAAGCAAAAGACAAAAAAGAAGAAGAAGAAGGAGAAAAAGAAGAAGAAATAGAAGAAGAAGAATAAAATGATGAAGAGGAAGAAGAAGAAGAAGAAGAAGAAGAAGTTGATGGAGAAGAAGAAGAAGAAGAAAAAGATGATGGAGAAGAAGAAGAAGAAGAAGAAGAACAACAACAAGAAGACGAAGAAGAAGAAGAAGAAGAAGAAGAACAACAAGAAGACGAAGAAGAAGAAGAAGAAGAAGAAGAAGAAGAAGAAGAAGTCGAAGAAGAAGAACATTAACAAGAATTAGAAGATGAGGAAGAATAAGAAAAAGAAGAAGAAGAAAAGATGAAGAAGTAGGAGAAGAGGAAGAAGAGGCAGAATAAGATGATTATGATGAAGAAGAATAACTTGAAAAAGAAGATAAAGAAGAAGAAAAAGAAGAAGAAGAACAAGGAGAAGATGAAGAAGTACAAAGTGAAGAATATCAAAAAGGAGAAGATGGAGAAGATGACGATGGAAAAGAAGAAGAAGAATAAAAATAAGAAGTGGAAGAAGTAGAAGAAGATGAAGAAGAAGAAGGAGAAGTAGAAGGCGAAGAAGAAGAAGAAGAAGATGAAGAAGAAGATTGATTAGGAGACAAAGATGAAGAAGAAGATGATGAAATAGATGAAGCCCTAGAAGACAAAGAAGAAGAAGAGGAAGAAGAAGAAGAAGAAGGTGAAGAAGAAGAAGAGGATGAAGACAAAGAGGAAGAAGAAGGCAAAGAAGAAGGAGAGGGAGGAGAAGATGATGATGATCACAAAGAAGATGAAGAAAAAGAAGTCCATGAAGAAGAACAAGAAAAATATGATGAAAAAGAAGAAAAGGAAGAAGAAAATGAAAACAATGAAGAAAATTAAGAAGAAGAAGAAGAAGAAGAAGAAGAAGAAGAAGAAGAAGAAAGAGAAGATGAAGAGGAAGAAGAAAGAGAAGAAGAAGAGGGAGATGAAAGAGAAGAAGAAAAGAACAAGAAGATGAAGATGAAGAAGAACAAGAAGAAGAAGATGAAGAAGAAGTAGTAGAAGCAGAAGAAGCTTAAAAAGAAAAAGAAGAAGAAGAAAGACAAGAAGTAAACGATGAAGAAAAAGAAGAACAAAAGAAGACGAACAATAACAAGAAAATAGAGGCAAAGAAGAAAAAGAATAAGAATGGGAAGAAGAAGATGAACTAGTGGTAGTAGTTGAAGAAGATGATGATGAAGAAGAAGAATGACAAGATGAAGAAGAAGAAGGAGAAGGAGAAGGAGAAGAAGAAGAAGTAGAAGAAGAAGCAGAAGAAGAAGAAGAAGAAGAAAAAGAAGAAGATGATGATGACAATAATGGTGATGATGTAGGGGAAGGAGAAGAAGATTAAGAAGAAGAAGTAGGAGATGAAGAACAAGAAGGAGAAGAAGATCAAGAAGATGAAGAAGAGAAAGAAGAAGATGATGAGAAAGATGAATAAGAAGAGCAGAAGGAGAAGTAGACAAAGAGTAAAAATAAGAAGATTTTGACGAAGAAGAAGAAAAGAAGAATAAGAGAAGAAGAAGAAGATGAAGAAGAAGAAGAAGAAGAAAAAGTGAAAGAAGAAGAAGAAGAAGAAGAAGGAGAAGGAGACGAAAAAAAAGTAGAAGAAGCAGATGAAGAAGAAGAAATAGAAGAAGAAGAAGACAAATAAGGAAGGAGAACAATAAGAAGAAGAAGGCTAAGAAGAAGAAGAAGGAGAAGAAGATGAAGTAGAAGAAGAAGAGGAAGAAAAGAGGCAAAAGAAGTAGTAGAAGTAGAAGAAAAAGAAGAAGGAGAAAACCTAGGCGAACAAGGAGGAGACGAAGAAGAAGTAGATGGAGAAGAAGAAGAAGAATACGTTCAAGGAGAAGAAGAAGAAGATGAAGGAGAAAATGAAGAAGAATAAGAAGTAGAAGAAGATGAAAAAGATAAAGGATATGAAGAAGAAAAATAGGAAGAAGAAGAAGAAGGAGAAGAAGTAGAAGGAGTAGAAAATTAAGAAGAAGTAGTAGAAGAAGAAGAAGAAGAAGGAGAAAGAGAAGAAGAAGCAAATTATAAGAAGAAGAAGATAAAGAAGAAGAAGAAGGAGAAGATGATGATGGAGAAGAAGAAGAAGAAGAAGAACAAGACGAAGAATATTAACAAGAATAAGAAGATGAGGAAGAATAAGAAAAAGAAGAAGAAGAAAAGATAGATTAGGACAAGAAGAAGAAGAGGAAGAAGATGATGATGATGAAGGAGAATATTTAGAAGAAGAAGATTAAAAAGAAGGAGGAGAAGAAGAAGGAGAAGAAGTAGAAGAAGAAGAGTGTCAAAGAAGAAGAAGAAAAGAAAGAAGGAAAAAAAAGAAAAATCACAAGAAGAGGAGGAAGAAGAAGAAGAAGAAGAAGAAGAAGGAGAAGAAGAATAAGCGAAACAAGAAGAAGAGCAAGAACAAATAGAGAAAAAGAAGAAGGGGGAGGAGCAGTAGAAGAAGAATTTGAAGAAGACGAAGAAGAAGAAGAGGAGCACGAAGAAGAAAAAAAAGAAGGAGATGAAGCAGAAGAAGAAGATGAAGAATAAAGGTAGAAAAAGGAGGAGAAGAAGAAAGAAAAAGAAAAAGAAGAAGAAAAAGGAGAGGAAGAAGAAGAAGAAGAACAAGAATAAGAAGAAGAAGTAGAAGTAGAAGAAGAAGAAGAAGGAGGAGAAGAAGCAGAAGAGGTAGAAGGAGAAAAAGAAAAACGAGAAGAAGAAGATGAAGAAAAACAAGCAAAAGGAGAAAAAGATGTAGAAGAGGTAGAAGAAGAAAATGATGTTGATGAGGAAGAAGCAGAGAAGAAGAAGAGGATGGAAAAGAACAAGACGAATAAGAATAAGGAGAAGAAGAAGAAGATTATGATGATCTTGAAGAAGAGGGAAAAGAAGATCATGAAGTAGAAGAAGAAGAGGGGGAAGAAGAAGAAAAAGAAGAAGAGGAAGACGAACAAAAAGAAGAAAAAGAAGAAGAAGAAGAAGTAGAAGAAAAGGATGATGAAGAAAAAGAAGCAGAAGAAGAGGAAGAAGATGTCCAAGAAGAAGATGAAGAAGAAGAAGAAGCAGCTAAAGAAGAAGAAGAAGAAGAACACAAAGAAGAAGTAGAAGAAAAAGAAGAAGAAGAAGAAGAAGAAAAGAAGTAAATAAGGAAGATGAAGAAGAAGAAGAAAAGGTGAAGTTGAAGAAGTAGAAGAATATGATGAAAAAAAAGATGAAGCAGAAGAAGAAGAAGAAGAAGAAGAAGAAGGAGAAGTAGTTGAAGAAAAAGAAGAAGGAGGAAAAAGGATTAAGAGAAAAGGAAGGCAAGAACAAGTAGAAAGAGAAAAAGGCATAGAAGATGAAGAAGGAAAAGGAGAAGAAGAAGAAGAAGAATAAGAACAAGAAGAAGAAGATGAAGTGGAAGAAGTAGAAGAAGAAGAAGAAGAAGAAAAAGAAGAGGAAGAAGAAGAAGAAAAAGAAGAAGAACAAGAAGAAGATGAAGAAGAAGATAAAGGAAGAAGAAGAAGAAGAAGAAGAAGGAGAAGACAAAAAAGAACAAGAAGAAGAAGAAAAGTAAGAAGAAGAAGAAGACAAAAAAGAGGAAGATGAAGAAGAAGAAGAAGGTGAAGAAGAAGTAGAAGAAGAAGGAAAAGAAGAAGTAGGAAGAAGAAGAAGAAAAACAATATGGTGAAGAAGGATAAGAAGTAGAAGAAGATGATGAAGAAGTTGAAGAAGGAGAAGAAAATGAAGAATAATAAGATGAAAAAAAGGAGAACCAATGAAGAAGAAGAAGAAGAAGAAGGAAAAGAAAAAGAAGAAGGAGGAGAAGAAGAAGAAGAACAAGAAGGAGAAGAAGAAGAAGTAGAAGAAGATTTAGAAGAAGACAAAGATGAAGAGGAAGAAGAAGAGGAAATAGAAGAAGAAGAAGAATAAGGAGAAGAAGAAGTGGAAGAAGGAAACTATGACGAGGAAGAAAAAGAAGCAGAAGACGAAGAAAATGACGAAGAAGAAAATGAGGGAGAAGAAGAAGATGACAATGAAGAGATAGAAGACAAAGAAGAAAAAGAAGAAGATGGCGAACAAAGAGAAGAAGAAAAAGAGGAACATGAAGACGAAGAAGGTGGAGGAGAAGAAGAAGAAGAAGATGATGATGTTACCCAAAGAAATTGAGGAAGAAGAAGAAGAAGATGATGATGATGATGAAGAAAAAAGAAGGAGATGAAGAAGAACAAGAACAAAATAAAGAAGTAGAACAAGGAGAATAAGTGGAAGAAGAAGAAGAAGAGGAACATGAAGTAAAACAAGAAGAAAAAGAAGATTAGGAAGACGAAGAAGGAGAAGAAGAAGATGAAGTAGAAGAAGATTAAGAATGAGATGAAGAGGAACAAGGTGAAATGGAAGAAGAAGAAGCAGTAGAAGTATAAGTAGAAGAAGAAGAAGAAGAAGAAGAAGATGGAGAAGAAGAAGAAGAAGAAGATGGAGAGAAGACGATGAAGAATAAGCAGAAAGTAGAAGAAGAAGAAGAAGAAGAAGTAGAACAAGAAGGAGACAAAGAAGAAGAAGAAGTAGGAGAAGAAGTTGAAGAAGAAGTAGAAGAAGAAGAAGTAGAGGATGAAGAAGAAGAAAAAGAAGAAGAAGAAGAAGGAGATGAAGTAGAACAAGGAGAAGAGGAATAAGAAGACTGAGAAAATGAACAACAAGAAGAAGAAGAAAAAGAAGAAGATGAACAGAAGAAGAAGAAAGGATGAAGAAGAAGAAGGAGAAGAGGAAGAAGAAGAAGAAGAAAAAGGAGGAGAAGAAAATGAAGAAGGAAAAGAGGAAAGAGAAGATGATGTAGAAGAAGTAGAAGAAGAATATAAGGAATAAGAAGAAAAGGAGGGAGAAGATGAAGAAGATGAAGATTATGAAGAGGAAGACAAAGATTAAGACAAACTTGAAGAAGTAGAAGAAGAAGAAGGAGCAAACAAAAAAAAAGAACCAGAAGAGGAAGAAGACAAAGAAGAAGAAGAACAAGAAGAAGAAAGCGAAGAAGAAGAAGAATAAGAAGAAGAATACGAAAGAAAAGAAGAAGTTGATCATGATGATGATGATGATGAAGGATAAGAAGAAGAAGATGATGATGATCAAGAAAAATAAGAATGAGAAGGAAATGAAGAATAAGAAGAATAAAAGATTATAAAGCCAAGGAGGAAGAAGAAGAAGAAGAAGAAGAAGTAGGAAAAGTACAAGAAGATTGAGGAGGAGTAGAAGAAGAAGAAGAAGACGAAGAAGATGAAGAAGAAGATGAAGAGGAAGAAGGAGACAAGGATGGAGAAGAAAAAGAAAAAGAAGAAGACATAGAAGAAGTCAAAGAAAAAGTTAAAGTAGAAGAGGAAGATGAAGAAGAAGAAAAAGATGATGAAGATGAAGAAGAAGAAGAAAAGGTAGAACAAGAAGACAAAGAAGGAGGAGAAGAAGAAGAAGATTAAGAAGGAGATGACAAAGAAGAAGAAGAAGATGAAGAAAAAAGACAGAAGAAGAAGAAGAGGCTGAAGAAGAAGAACAAGATCAAGAAGTAGAAGAAAAAGAATAAGTGCAAGAAGAAGAAGAAGAAAAAGATGAAGGATAAGGAGAAGGGGAAGAGGAAGAAGAAGGAGAAGTAGAAGATGAAGAAGAAGAAGAACAAGAAGAAGATTAAGAAGAAGGAGAAGAAGAAGAATAATAAGAAAGAGAAAAAGAAGAGGAAGAAGAAGAAAGTGACTTCGAAGAAGACGAAGAAGAACAAGAGGGAGGAGAAGAACACGAAGAAGAAGAAGGAGAAGGAGAATGACAAGAAGAAGAAGAAGAAGAAGAAGCAGAAAAAGTAGAAGAAGAAAAAGAATAATATGAAGAAGAAGAAGAAGAAGGAGAAGAAGAAGAGGAAAAGAAGATTGAGGAGAGGAAGAAGACACAAAAAAAAGAAGAAGAATAAGACGAAGAAGGAGGAGAAGGAGACAAAAAAGAGGAAGAAGAAGAATAAGAAGAAGAAGGTAAAGAAAAAGAAGAAGGAGAAGAAGAAGAAGGTGAAGAGGAAGAAGAAGAAGAAGAAGGAGAAGGAGAAGAAAAAACAAGCGAAAGATGAAGAAAAAGAATGAGAACAAGAAGAACAAGTCGAAAGATAAGAAGACAAAGAAGAAGAAGAAGACGAAGTAGAAGAAGAAGAAGAAGAAAATGGAGAAGAAGAAGTAGAAGAAATAGAAGCAGAAGAAGAAAGAGATGAAGATCAAGAAGTAGAAAAAGATGGTAAAGAAGAAGAAGAAGAGGCTAGAGAAAAATAAGAAAAAGATGAAGAGGAAGAAGAAGTTGAAGCAAAAGAAGAACAACAAGAAGACGAAGAGGAAGAAGAAGAGGTAGAAGAACAAAAGGAAGATTGGCGAGAAGAAGAAGAAAAAATAGAAGAAGATGAAGAAGAAGAAAAAGAAGAGAAGAAGAAGAAGAAGAAGAAGAAGAAGAGGTAGAAGAAGAAAAAGAAGAAGAAAATTAGAAGGAGCAGGACATGAAGAAGAAGAAGAAGAAACAAAAGAAGATGAAGAAGAAGAAGAAGGCGAAGAAGAATAAAAAGAAGAAGAATAAGAAGGTGAAGAAGAAGGAGAACAAGAAGAAGTTGATGATGATGACAAAGAAGGAGAAGAGAAGTAGAAGAACAAGATGATGACGATTATTATGAACAATTAGGAGAAGGAGAAGAAGAAGAAGAAGAAGAAGAAGAAAAAGGAGAAGAAGCAAAATAAGATGAAGAAGAAGAGGAAGGAGAAGAAGAAGAAGAAGAAGAAGAAGAAGAAGAAGTAGAAGATGATGATTATGAAGATTTAGAAGAAGAAAAAGAAAATGGGGGTAGAAGATAAAGAAGAAGAAGAAAAAGAAGAGCAGGAGGAAGCAGAAGAAGAAGAAGAAGAAGCAAAAGAAGAAAAAGAAGAAGAATGTGAAGAAGAAGCATAAAAAGAAGAAGAGGAAGAAGAAGAAGAAGATGAAGTAGAAGTAGAAGAAGAATAAGAAGAGGAAGTAGAAGAAGGAGAAGGAGACGAAGAAGAAGAAGAAGAAGAAAAAGAAAAAGACGAAAGAACAAAGAAAAGCAGAAGAAGAAAAAGAGGAAGATCATAAAGAAGAAAAAGAAGAAAGAAGAAGAAGAAGAAGAAGAAGAAGAAGACCAAGAAAAAGAAGAAGAAGAAAGAGAAGAATGAGAAGAAATAGAAGGAGGAGAAAAAGAAGAAGAAGAAGAAGAAGAAGCAAACAAAGAAGAAGAGAAACGGAAGAAGAATTAAAAGAAGAAGAAGAGCAGAAAGAAGAAAAAGAAGAAGGCGTAGAAGAAGAAGAAGAAGAAGAAGAAGAAGAATGAAGAAGAAAAAGTGAAAGAAGAAGACGAAGATTACCAAGAACAAGGAGATGTAAGTGAAGAAGAAGAAGAAGTAGAAGAAGAAAAAGAATAAGAACAAGAAGAAAAAGAATAAGAAGTTGAAGAGGAAGAAGAAGAAGAAGACGAATGAAGAAGTAGTAGAAGAAGAAGAGGAAGAAGAAGAAGACAAAGAAGAACAATTAGAAGAAGAAGAAGAAGAAGAAGGAGAGGAAGAAGGAGGAAAAGAAGAAGAATAAGAAGGAGTAAGATAATTAGAAGAAGAAGAAAAAGAAAAAGAAGTTGAAGAACAAGAAGAAGAGAAAGAAGAAAATGATGAAGTAGAAGACGAAGACGGAGAAGAAGAAGCAAAAGAAGAAGAAGAAGAAGAAGAAGAAGAAGAAAAAGAAGAAGAAGGCAAACAAGAAGAACAAGAAGAAGAAGAAAAGGATGAAGAAGAAGAAGAAGAAGTAGTAGAAGAAGAAGGAAAAGAAGAAGAAGAAGAAGTAGTAGAAGAAGAAGGAAAAGAAGAAGAAGAAGAAGAAAAAGAAAAAGAAGAAGAAAATAGAAGAAGGAATGAAGAAGGAACAAAGAAGTAGATGAAGAAGCTGAGGAAGATGAAAAAGAAGTAGAAGAAGAAGAAGAAGAAGAAGAGGAAGTGGAAGAAAAAAAAAGGAGAAGAAGAAGAAGAAGTGAAAGAAAAAAAAAGAAGGAGAAGAAGGTGACGAAAAAGAAAAAGAAGAAGAAGAAGCTGAGGTAGAACAGGAAGGAGAAAAAATGGGAAGAAGTAGAAGGAGAAGGGGAAGAAGTAGAAAAGTAGTAGAGGACAAAGTAGAAGAAAAAGATGATGAGGAAGAAGAAGAAGACAAAGAAGAATAAAAAGAATAAGAAGAAGAAGAAGAAGATGGACATGAAGAAGGGGAAGAAGAAGAAGAAGAAGCAATAGAAGAAGGAGAAGAAGAAGAAGAAGAAGAAGAAGGAGAAGAAGAAGTAGAAGAAGAAGAGGAGGAGGAGGAGAAGAAGAAGAAGAAGAAGAGGGAGTGGAAAAAGAAGAAGAGGGAGAGGAAATAGAAGAAGCGGATGAACAAGAGAAAGAAGAAGAAGAAGTAGACGATGAGGATGAAGAAGAAGAAGAAGAAGATCAAGAAGAAGAAGAAGAAGAACAAAGAAGATGATGAAAAAGAAAAAGAAGAAGAAGATGATGAAGAAGAAGAGGAAGAAGAAGAAGGAGAAGAATAACCAAAAGAAGAAGAAGAATAAGAAGAAGAAGAAGAAGAAGAAGCAGAAGAAGAAGAAGAAGAAGGAGAAGGAGAAGAAGTAGAAGAAAGAAAATCAGAAGAACAAAAAGATTATAATGATTATGATGAAGAAGAAAAAGAAGAAGAAGGAGAAGAAGAAGAAGAAGAAGAAGAAGAAGTCAAGAGAGGATAAAGAAGATGATGAAGAAGAAGAAAAAGAGGAGGAAGAAGAACAAAAAGAAAAAGAAGTAGAAGAAGAATAAGAAGAAGAAGAAGAAGAAGAAGGAAATAATGAAGGAGTAGAAGAAGAAGAAGAACAACAACAAGAAGAAGATGACGAAGACAAAGAAAAAGAAGCATATGAAGAAGAAGATGAAGGAGAAGGAGGACTAGAAGAAGAAGAAGAAGAGGAGCATGAAGGAGAACAAGACTAGGAAGAATAAGAAGTAGAGAAGTTAAAGATGAAGAAGAAAAAGAAGAAGAAGAAATAGAAGAAGAAGGAGAAGAAGAAGAAGAAAAAGAAGAAGAAGAAAGGGGGAAGGAGAAGTAGAAGAAGAAGAACAAGGAAAGGAAGAAGAAGAAGAAGAAGAAGAAGAATAAGAAGAAGAAGAAGACAAAAAAAAGAAGGAGAATTTGAAGCAAAAGAAGAAGAAGAAGAAGAAGAAGAAGAAGGGAGAAGAGGAAGAAGAAGACAAAGAAGAAGAAGAAGTAGAAGAGGAAGAAGAAGAAGAAGAAGAAGAATAAGATGAAGAAGAGGAAGAAGAAGAAGAAGAAGAAGAAGAGGAAAAGAAAAAGAAGAAGATGAAGAATTGGAAGAAGAAGAAGAAGAACAAGAAGAAGAAGAAGTAAGAAGAAGAAGATAGAGAGAGAAAGAAGAAGAAGAAGAAGAAGGAGAAGGAGAGAAAAGAGAAGAAGAAGAAGAGGGAGAAGGAGAAGAAAAAGAAGAAGAAGCAAAAGAAGAAGAAGTAGAATAAGAATAATAATAATAATAAGAAGAAGAAGAAGAAGCAACAAAAGAAGAAGAAGAAGAAAAAGAATAAGATGAACAAGAAGAACAAGAAGAAAAAGAAGAAGATGAAAAAGTAGAAGAAGAAGAAGAAGAAGAAGAAGAATAAGAAAAAAGAAGAATATGATGAAGATGAAGAAGAAGAAGAAGAAGAAGAAGAAGAAAAAGATGAAGAAGAAGAAGAAAAAGAACAAGAAGGAGGAGAAGAAGAAGAAGAAGAGGAAGGTGAAGAAGAAGAACAAGAAGTAGATGGAGAAGTCGAGGATGAAGATGAAGAAAAAGAATTGGAAAGAAGAAGAAGAAGAAGAGGAAGTAGAAGAAGAAGAAGAAAAAGAAGAAGCAAAAGAAAAAGAAGAAGGACAAGAAGAAGAATAAAGAGAAGAAGAAAAATGAGAAGAAGGAAAAAGAGAAGAGGATGAAGATGATGAATTTGTAATGAAGTAGAAGAAGAAGATGAAGGAGAAGAAGAAAATGAAGAAGAAGAAGAAGAAGAAGGAGAAGAAGAAGATGAAGAAGAAGGAGAAGGAGAAGAAGAAGATGAAGAAGGAGAAGTCAAAGTATAAGTAGGTGAAGAATGAGAAGAAGAAGAAGAAGAGTAGGAAGAAAAAAAGAAGAAAAGGAAGAAGAATAAGTGGATGAAGAAGAAGAAGGAGAAGAAGAAAAAGAAGGGGAAGTAGGAGTAGAGGAAGAGGAAGAAGAAGAAGATGAAGAAGATTTAGCAAAATAAAGAAAATAAAAAGTGGAAAGAGAAGAAGAATTTATAGAAGAAGGAGAAGATAAAGAAGAAGAAGAAGAAGAAGAAGAAGAAGAAGGAGAAGAAGTAGAGGAAGAAGAAGAATAAGAAGAAGAAAAAGAAGGGGAAGAAGATAATGAAGAAGAAGAAGAAGATGAAGAATAAGTGAAGGAGAAAATGAGGAAGAAGAAGAAGAAAAAGAATATGAATAATAAGAAGAAAAAGATGAAGAAGAATAAGAATAAGAAGAAGGGAAAGAAGAAGAAGAAGAAGAGCAGGAAGAAGAAGAAGGGAGAAAGAAGAAGTAGAAGAAGAAGAAGAAGAAGAAGTAGTAGAAGATGTTGGTGATGAAGAAGAAGAAGAGAAGAAAAAGAACAAAAAGAGAAGAAGAAGTAGAGGAAGTAGAAGAGGTAGAAGAAGAAGAAGAAGAGGAATAATAATAATAATAACAATAATAATAATAATAATAATAATAATAA
>JAIUJO010003789.1:17500-30942 GCA_023846275.1 Vanilla planifolia
TTTTTGACTTTTTCTTTTTTTCTCATCGTCTTCTTCATCTTCTTCTTCTTCTTCTTTCTCTTTGTTTCTTCTTCGTCTTATTCTTCTTCTTCATCATCTTCTTCTTCTTCTTCTTCCTCTTCTTCTTTCTCTACTTCTTCTTCTTCATCATCATCTTCTTCTTCCACTACATCTTCTCTTTCTTCTCATTCTTCCACTATTTCTTTTCTTCTTCGACCTTTTCTTCATCTTCTTAATCCTCTTTTTCTTTGACTTCTTCTTCTTCTTCGTCATCGTCGTCGTCTTCTTTTTCTTCTTCTTCTACTTATTGTTCTTCTTCTTCTTCTTCTTCCTCTTCTTTTTTGTGTTTTTCTTCTTGTTCTTCTTCTTCTTCTCCTCCTTCTACTTCTTCTTCATCTTCTTCTTCTTCTTCTACTGCTACTACTTCGACTTCTTCGACTTCTTGTTCTCCTTCTTCTTCTTCTTCTTCCTCGTCTTCTTCTTCTTCTTTTACTTCTTCATCATTGTCTTCTTCTTCTTCTACCACTACTTCTTCTTCCTCTTCTTCTTCTTCTTTTTCTTTGTCCCATTCTTCTTCTTCACCCTTGCCTTCCTCTTCTTCCTCTTCTTAATCTTCTTCTTCCTCGCCTTCTTCATCATCTTTTTCATGTTCTTCTTCTTCTTCTTCTCCTCTTTTTCTTCTTCTTCTTCATTTTCTTCTTCTTCATCTTCTTCTTCATCTTCTAATTCTTCTTCTACATCATCATCTTCTTCTTCTTCTTCTTCTTCTTCATCTTCTTCTTCATCTTCTACTTCTTCTTCTACATCATCTTCTAATTCTACTCCATCTTCAGCTTCTTCTTCTTCTTTTTCTTTTGCTTCTTCTCCTTCTTCGTCTTCTTCTTCTTCTTCTTCTTCACCTTCTACTTATTCTTCATCTTCTTCATTTTCTTCTTCTTCGTCCTCCCTTTTATCACTTTTTTTCCTTCTTCTATTTCTACTTGGTTTTATTCTGCTTCTTCTACTTCTTCTTCACTTCTACTTCCTGTTCTTCTTCTTCGCCACCTTCCTCTCCTTCTTCTTTCACTTTTTCTTCTACTTCTAATTCTTCTTCTTCTTCTTCTCTTTAATCTCCCTCTTCCCCTTCTTATTCTTCTTCTTCTACTTCTTCTTTTTCATCTTCTTCACTTTTTTCATCTTCTTCATCTTCTTCTCCTTCTTTTTGACTTCTTCTTCTTCTTCTTCTTCTTTGACTTCTTCTTCATCTTCTTTGTTTGCTTCTTCTTCTTCCTCTTCTTCTTTTTCTTCTTTTTCAACATCTTCTTCTTCTTCTTCTTCTTGGTTGTATTCTTCGTCTTGTTGTTTTCTTTGCCTTCTGCTTCTTCTTCTTATTCTTATTCTTCAACTTCTTCTTCATCTTCTTCTTCTTCTTCTCCACCTTCTTCTTCTCTTTCTTCTTCTCCTCCTTCTTCTTCTACTTCAACTTCTACTTCTTCTTCTTCTTCTTCTTCGTCATCTTCTTCTTCTTCTTACGCTTCTTCTTCTTTGTCTTCTTCTTCTTCTTTATCTCCTTCTTCTTCTTTGTATTTTTCTTCTTCTTCTTAGTATTCTTCTTCTACTTCTGGTTCATCTTCTTCTTGTTCTTCTTAGTCTTTTTTTCTTCGTTTTCTTTATCTTTGTCATCATCATCTTCTTCTTCTTCTTCTCCTTCTTCTCGATCTACTCTTCTCCTCCTCTTAATTCTTCTTCTTCCCCTTCTTCTTCTTCTTCTTCTTCTTCTTCCTTTTCTTCTTCTTCTTCTTCGTATTCTTTTTCTTCTTCTTCTTCTACTTCGACATCATCTTCTTCGTCGTGGTCATCTTGTTCTTCTTCTTCTTTTTTGTTTCCTTGTTCTTCCTCTTCTTCTTCTTCTTCTTCTTCTTCTCCTTCTTCCACTTTTTCTTCTTCTTCTTCTTCTTCTTCTTCTTCTTCTTCGTCTTCTTCTTCTTCTTCTTCGTCTTCTTCTTCTTCTTCTTCTTTGTCTTCTTCTCCTTCGTCTTCCTCTTCTTCTTCGTCTTATTCTTCTTCTTCTTTTTCTTGTTCTTCTTTTTCTTCTTCTACAACTCTTCTACTTCTTCTTCTTCTTCTTCATCTTCTTCTTCTTCCTCTTCTTCATCTTCATCATCTTCTTCTTCATCTTCTTCTTCGTCTTCTTCTTCTTCTTCTTCTTCTTCTTCTTCTAATTGTACTTGTAGATCTTTTATTTCATTTCTTCTTCTTCTAAGTTCTTCTCCATCTTAATCAACATCATCATCATCATCTTCTTCTTCTTCTTCTTCCTCTTCTTCTTCCTAATCTTCTTCTTTTTCTTCTTCTTATTCTCCTTCTTCTTCAACTCCTTCTTCTTCTTCTTCTTCCTCCTCTTCTCCTCCATCTTCTTCATCATCGTCATGATCTTCCACTTTTTCTTCTTCTTCTTCTTCTTCTTCCCCTCCTCCATCTCCTTCTAATTCTTCTTCTAATTCTTCTTCTTCTTCTTCTTCTTCTTCTTCCTTCTTCCTCTTCTTCTTCTTTTGAGTCCTCTTCTTCTTCTTCTTCTTAGTTTTCTTCCTCTAATTCTTCTTCTTGTTTTTATTCTTCTTCTTCTTCTTCCACTTCTTTTTCTTCGTCTTCTTCTTCTTCTTCTTCTTCTTCTACTTCTTCTTCACCTTCTTCTTCTACTTCTTCTTCTTCTTCTTCTTCCAATACTTCTACTTCTTCTACTTCAACTTCTTCTACTACTACTACATCTTCTTCTGCATCTTCTTCTTCTTCTTCTTCTTCATCTTCTTCTTTTTCTTCTTCCTCTTCTTTTTCTTCATCTTCTTTTCCTTCTTCTTCATCTTTTTCTTCTTCATCATCTTTTTCTTTTTCTTCTTCTTCTTCTTCTTATTCTTTATCTTCTTCTTCTGCTTCTTATTATTCTTCTTTATCTTCATCTTCTTCTTCTTCTTCCACTTCACTGTCGTCTTCTTCTTCTTCTTCTACTTCTTCATCTTCTTCTTCTTCTTCTTCTTCATTGTCTTTTTCTTCTTCCTCCTTTTTGGCTTCTTCTTTTTTGTGTTCTTCGTCTCCTTCTTCTCCTTTGCCTTGTTCTTCTTCTAATTTTTCTTCTTGTCGCTCTTCTTTTTCTCTTTCTTCGACTCCTTCTTCTCTTCTTCTTCTTCTTCTCTTCTTCTTCTACTTCTGCTTCTTGCTGTTCTTCTTCCTAATCTTTGCTTTCTTCTACTTGTTCTTGTTCTTCTTCTCCTTTTTCTTCTTCTTCTTCTTCGTCTTCTTCTTCTTCTTCTTCTTCTTCTTCTTCTTCTTCTTTCTCTTCTTTTTCTTCTTCTTCATCTTCTACTACTACTACTACTTTTTCATCTTATTCTTCTTTATCTTCTTCTTCTTCTCAGTCTTCTTCTTCGACTTCTTCTTCTTCTTCGTCTTCTTCTTCTTCTTCTTCATCTTCTTCTTCGTCGTCATCTTTTCTTATTCATCTTCTTCTTCTAATTCTTCTTCTTCTGCTTCTTCTTCTTCTTCTTCGTTTTGGTTTTCTTCTTCTTCTTCTTCGTCTTCTTCTTCTTCTTCTTTTTCTTCTTCTTCTTCTACTTGTTCTTCTTCTTCTTCTTCTTCTTCTTCTACTTCTTCTTTTTCTTCTTCCTCCTCTTCTTCACCTCCTTCTACTTCTTCTTTTTCTTCTTCTTCTTCTTCTTCTTCTTCGTCATCTCCTTCCTCTTCGACTTCTTTTTTTTCCCTCGTCTTCTCCTTCTTCTCCTTTTAATTCTTCTTCAGCTTCTTCTTCTTCTTCTTCTTTTGCTTCTTCTTCTTCTTTTTCGTCATCTTCCTCTTCTTCTTTTTCTTCTTCTTCATCATCATCATCTTCTTCTTCTTCTTCTTCCTCTTTCACATCTTCTTCTTCTTCTTCTTTCACATCTTCTTCTTCTTCTTCTTCTCTTTCTTCTTGTTCATCTCTTTCCTCTTCTTATTCTTGTTCTTCTTCTTCTTCTTTTTCTTGTTCTTTTTTTTCTTCTTCTTCTTCTTCTTCTTTTTAGTGTCCTTCTTCTTCTTCATGTTCCTCTTCTTCTTCTTCAACTTCTTCTTTTCTTATCTTCTCCTTCCTCTTCTTCTTTTTCTTCTACTTCTTTTTCTTCTTGTTCTTCTTCTTCTCCTCCTTCTTCTTCTACGACTACTACTTCTTCTTCTTCATCTCCTTCTTCTTCTTCTTCATCAACGTCATCTTCTTCTTCTTCTTCATTTTCCTCGTCTACTTCGTTTTCTTCTTCTTTTTCTTCATCATCTTCATCTTCGTCTTCTTTTTCTTTTACTTCTTCTTCATCTTCTTCTTTGACTTCTTCTTCATCGTCCCATTCTTTGCCTTCTTCCTCTTCCTCTTTTTCGGCTTCGACTTTTTTGTCTTCAGGTTCTTCATCTTCTTCTTCTTTTTCTTCTTCTCTTCTTCCTCTTTTTCTGCTCTTCTTCTACTTCATCATCTTTTTCTTATTCTTCTTCTTCTTCGTTTTCTTCTTCTACTTCTTCATCTTTTTGTTCTTCTTCTTCATTTCCTTCTTTTAATTTTTCTTCTTCTTCTTCTCCTTCTCCTTCTTCTCCTTCTTCTACTTCTTCTCCTTCTTCACCTTCTTCTCCTTCTTATTCTTCTTTTTCTTCTTCTTCTTCATCTTCTTCTTCTTCTACTTCTTCTTCTTCTTCTTCTTCTTCTTCTTCTTCTTCTTCATCATCTTCTTCTTCTTTGACTTCTTCTTCGACTTCTTCTTCTTCATCTTCTTCCTCATCTTCTTATTCTTTCTAATCTTTTTCTTATTCTTTTTCATCTTCATCATCTACTTCTTCTTCTTCTTGTTCCTCTTCTGTTTCTTCTTTTTCTTTTTATTCTTCTTCTTCTTCTACTTGTTCTTCTTCTTCTTCTTCTTCATTGTCTTCTTCTTCTACTTCTTCTTCTTTTTCTTCCTCTTCTTCTTCTTCTTCTTCTACCTCTTCTTCTTCTCCTTTTCTTCTTCCTGTTCTTCTTCTTCTTCTTCTTTCTCTTCTTCTTCCTTTTCTTCTTCTTCTTCTTCTTTTCTTCTTCTTCTTCTTCTTCTTCTTCTTCTACATCTCCTTTTTCTACAACTTCTCCATCTTATTCTTCTTCTTCTTCTCGTTCTTCTTCAATTTCTTCTTCTTATTATTATTATTACTCTCTTTCTTCATCTTCTACATGTTCTTCTTCTTCTTCTACATGTTCTCATTTTTCTTCTTCTACTTCTTCTTCATCTCGTACTCGTTCTTCTTCTCCTTCTTCACATTCTACTTCTTCTTCATTTCATTCTTCTTCTTCGTCATCATCATCTTCTTCTTCTTCTTCTCCTTTGTCTCCTTCTTCTCATTCTTTTTCTTCTTCATCTTCTTCTTCTTCTTCTTCTTCTTTTACTTCTTCTTCTTCTTCATCTTCCTTTTCTACGTCTTCTTCTTCTTTTTAATCTTCTTCTTCGCTGTTATCTTCATCTTCGTCATGATCTTCTTCTTCAACTTCTTCTTTTGATTCTTCTCCTTCTTCTTCATCATCATCTTCTTATTCGTCTTATTCTTCTTCTTCATATTTTTCTTCTTCGTCATCATTGTCATCTTCTTCTTCTTCTTCCCCTCCTCCTCCTCCTCCTTTTTCTTTCTTTTATACTTCTTCTTCTGCTCCTTTTTCTTCTTCTTCTTCAATTTCTTATTCTTATTCTTCTTCATTGTCTTCTTCTTCTACTTCTTCTTCTTCTTCTCCTCCTTCTTCTTCTTTTTCGCTTCTTCTTCTTCTTTTTCTTCTTCTTCTTCTTCCTTTTCGTCTTCTTCTTCTTCTTCTTCTTCTTCTACTTCTTCTTGTCCTTCTACTCCTTCTCTTTTTACACCTTCTCCTTTTACTCCTTCTTTTTCTTCTTCTTCTCCTTCGTCTTCTTCTTCTTCCTTGTTTTCCTCTTCTTCCAGTTCTTCTTCTTCTTCTTCTTCTTCTTCTTCCTCTTCTACTTCTTATTATTCTTCTTCCACTTCCTCATCTCCTTCATCATCTTCATCCTTTTGTTCTTCGTCTTCTTCTTCTTAATCATAATGTTCTTCTTCGTCTTCTTATTCTTCTTCGACATATTCAACTTCTTTTTTGTCTTCCTTTACTTCATCTTCGTCTATTTCTTCTTCTGCTTCTTTTCCTTCTCCTTCTTCTCCTTTTTCTCATTCTTCGCCTTCTTCTCCTTCTTCTTCTTCTTCTCCTCCTTCTCCTTCTTCTTTGCCTTCTTGTTTGTCTTCTACTTCTACCTCTTCTTCTTCGACTTCTTATTTTTCACTTTTTTGTCTTCTTCTTCTTCTTCATCTTCTTCTTCTTCTTCCTCTCCTTCTTCTTCCTGTCTTCTTCTTCATCTTCTTGTCTTATTCTTCTTCTTCTTCGTAATCTTCCTCTTCTTATTCTTATTCTTCTTCTTCTTCTTCTTCTTCTTCTTTGCCTTCTTAATGTTCTTCATCTTTTTCATCTTATTCTTCTTCCTCTTCTTCTTCTTCTACTACTTTTTCTACTTCTCCTTCTTCTTCATCTTTGCCCTCTAATAATTCTTCTTCTTTTTCTATAGTTGTTTCTTCTTCTTGTTCTTCTCCTTCTCCTTCTACTTTTTTCATTTGTCTTTTTTTCTTCTTCTTCTTCTTCTTCTTTGACTTCTTCTTCTTATTCTTTGTCTTATTCTTATTCGACTTCTTCTTCTTCTTCGTCTTCTTATTCATCTTCTTCTTCTTCTTTTTCTTCTGCTTCTCCTTCTCCTTCTTCTTCTTCTTCTTCTTTTTCTGTCTTCGTCTTCTTCTTCTTCTTCGTCTTTGTCTTTGTCTTCTTCTTCTTCTTCTTCTTCATATTCTTCTTTGTCTGCCTCTTCTGCTTCTTCTTCTTCTTCTTCTCCTTCTCCTTCTTCTTCTTCTCCTCCTCCACCTTGTTTTTCTTCATCTTCTTCTTCATCTTTATCTTCTTCTTCTTCTTCTTTTTCTTCCTCCTCTACTTCTTCTAGTTCCACTACATCTTCTTCTTCTTCTTCTTCTTCGTCTTCATCATCTTCTTCTTCTTCTTCTTCCTCCTCTTTAACTTCTTCTTCTTCTTATTCTTCTTCTTCTTCTTCTTCTTCTTCTTCTTCTTCTCCTCTTCTTCTCTTTTTCTTTTCTCATTATTCTCTTCTTCTTCATAATCATCATCATCATCTTCTTCTTCTTCTTCTTCTTTTTCTTCTTAGTCTTCTACCTTTTCGTCCACGTCTTCTTCTTCTTCGTCTTCTTCTTCTTCTTCTTCTCCTTCTTCTTCTCTTTCTTCTCATTCTTGTCCTTCTTCTCCATCTTCTCCTTCTTCGTCTTCTACTTCTACTTCCTCCCCTTCTTTTTCTTCTTCTTCTTCTTCCAATTCCTTGTCTTCTCCTTCTTCTTCATCTTCTTCTTATTCTTCTTCTTCTCTTTTTTCTTCTTATTTCCCTTCTTCTTCTTCTACCTCTACTTCATCATCTTCTTCTAATCATCGTCATGTTCTTCTTCTTCTTTTTCCTTTTCTGCGTCTCCCTATTCTTCTTCATCATCATCTTCTTCTTCTTCTTCTTCTTCTTTGTCTTCTTCGTCTTTATTTTCTTCTTCATCATCTTGTTCTTCTTCTTCGTCTTCTTCATCATCTTCATCTTCTTCTTCTTCTACTTCTTCTTCTTCTTCCTCTTCTTCTTCTTTTGCTTCTTCTTCTTCTTCGTCGTCTTCTTCTCTCCTTTTTTTCTTCTTCGTCGTCTTCTTCTTCTTCTTCTTCTTCCACTTCATCTTCTTCGACTTCTTCTTCATCTTCTTCTTCTTATTTTTCTGCTCCTTCTCCTTCTTCTTCTTTGCCTTCTTCTTCTTCATGTTCGTCTTCTTCTTCTTCTTCTTCCTCTTCTTCTTCTTCTTCCTCTTCTTCTTGTCCTTTTACTTCTTCTTCTTCTCCTTTTACTTCTACTTCTTTTTCTCATTCTTCTTCTATTTCTTCTTCCTCTTCTTCTTTTCTTGTTCTTGTTCTTCTTCTTCTTTTTCTTCTTTTTCCTTTTTTTCTTTTTATTATTCTTGTTTTCTTCTTTTTCTTTCTCTTCTACTTCATCTTCTTTTTCATCATCATCATCTTCTTCTTCTTCACCGTATTCTTCTTCTTCCTCTACTTTTTCTTCAACTTCTTCTTCCTTCCATCTTCTTCTTCTTCTTCTTCTTCTTATTCTTAGTCTTCTTATTCCTCTTCTTGTTCTTCGTCTTCGTCTTATTACTATTATTATTATTATTATTACTATTCTCCTTCTTCTTCTTCGTTGTCTTCTTCTTCTTTTTTGACTTTTTCTTTTTTTCTCATCGTCTTCTTCATCTTCTTCTTCTTCTTCTTTCTCTTTGTTTCTTCTTCGTCTTATTCTTCTTCTTCATCATCTTCTTCTTCTTCTTCTTCCTCTTCTTCTTTCTCTACTTCTTCTTCTTCATCATCATCTTCTTCTTCCACTACATCTTCTCTTTCTTCTCATTCTTCCACTATTTCTTTTCTTCTTCGACCTTTTCTTCATCTTCTTAATCCTCTTTTTCTTTGACTTCTTCTTCTTCTTCGTCATCGTCGTCGTCTTCTTTTTCTTCTTCTTCTACTTATTGTTCTTCTTCTTCTTCTTCTTCCTCTTCTTTTTTGTGTTTTTCTTCTTGTTCTTCTTCTTCTTCTCCTCCTTCTACTTCTTCTTCATCTTCTTCTTCTTCTACTGCTACTACTTCGACTTCTTCGACTTCTTGTTCTCCTTCTTCTTCTTCTTCTTCCTCGTCTTCTTCTTCTTCTTTTACTTCTTCATCATTGTCTTCTTCTTCTTCTACCACTACTTCTTCTTCCTCTTCTTCTTCTTCTTTTTCTTTGTCCCATTCTTCTTCTTCACCCTTGCCTTCCTCTTCTTCCTCTTCTTAATCTTCTTCTTCCTCGCCTTCTTCATCATCTTTTTCATGTTCTTCTTCTTCTTCTTCTCCTCTTTTTCTTCTTCTTCTTCATTTTCTTCTTCTTCATCTTCTTCTTCATCTTCTAATTCTTCTTCTACATCATCATCTTCTTCTTCTTCTTCTTCTTCTTCATCTTCTTCTTCATCTTCTACTTCTTCTTCTACATCATCTTCTAATTCTACTCCATCTTCAGCTTCTTCTTCTTCTTTTTCTTTTGCTTCTTCTCCTTCTTCGTCTTCTTCTTCTTCTTCTTCTTCTTCTTCACCTTCTACTTATTCTTCATCTTCTTCATTTTCTTCTTCTTCGTCCTCCCTTTTATCACTTTTTTTCCTTCTTCTATTTCTACTTGGTTTTATTCTGCTTCTTCTACTTCTTCTTCACTTCTACTTCCTGTTCTTCTTCTTCGCCACCTTCCTCTCCTTCTTCTTTCACTTTTTCTTCTACTTCTAATTCTTCTTCTTCTTCTTCTCTTTAATCTCCCTCTTCCCCTTCTTATTCTTCTTCTTCTACTTCTTCTTTTTCATCTTCTTCACTTTTTTCATCTTCTTCATCTTCTTCTCCTTCTTTTTGACTTCTTCTTCTTCTTCTTCTTCTTTGACTTCTTCTTCATCTTCTTTGTTTGCTTCTTCTTCTTCCTCTTCTTCTTTTTCTTCTTTTTCAACATCTTCTTCTTCTTCTTCTTCTTGGTTGTATTCTTCGTCTTGTTGTTTTCTTTGCCTTCTGCTTCTTCTTCTTATTCTTATTCTTCAACTTCTTCTTCATCTTCTTCTTCTTCTTCTCCACCTTCTTCTTCTCTTTCTTCTTCTCCTCCTTCTTCTTCTACTTCAACTTCTACTTCTTCTTCTTCTTCTTCTTCGTCATCTTCTTCTTCTTCTTACGCTTCTTCTTCTTTGTCTTCTTCTTCTTCTTTATCTCCTTCTTCTTCTTTGTATTTTTCTTCTTCTTCTTAGTATTCTTCTTCTACTTCTGGTTCATCTTCTTCTTGTTCTTCTTAGTCTTTTTTTCTTCGTTTTCTTTATCTTTGTCATCATCATCTTCTTCTTCTTCTTCTCCTTCTTCTCGATCTACTCTTCTCCTCCTCTTAATTCTTCTTCTTCCCCTTCTTCTTCTTCTTCTTCTTCTTCTTCCTTTTCTTCTTCTTCTTCTTCGTATTCTTTTTCTTCTTCTTCTTCTACTTCGACATCATCTTCTTCGTCGTGGTCATCTTGTTCTTCTTCTTCTTTTTTGTTTCCTTGTTCTTCCTCTTCTTCTTCTTCTTCTTCTTCTTCTCCTTCTTCCACTTTTTCTTCTTCTTCTTCTTCTTCTTCTTCTTCGTCTTCTTCTTCTTCTTCTTCGTCTTCTTCTTCTTCTTCTTCTTTGTCTTCTTCTCCTTCGTCTTCCTCTTCTTCTTCGTCTTATTCTTCTTCTTCTTTTTCTTGTTCTTCTTTTTCTTCTTCTACAACTCTTCTACTTCTTCTTCTTCTTCTTCATCTTCTTCTTCTTCCTCTTCTTCATCTTCATCATCTTCTTCTTCATCTTCTTCTTCGTTTCTTCTTCTTCTTCTTCTTCTTCTTCTTCTAATTGTACTTGTAGATCTTTTATTTCATTTCTTCTTCTTCTAAGTTCTTCTCCATCTTAATCAACATCATCATCATCATCTTCTTCTTCTTCTTCTTCCTCTTCTTCTTCCTAATCTTCTTCTTTTTCTTCTTCTTATTCTCCTTCTTCTTCAACTCCTTCTTCTTCTTCTTCTTCCTCCTCTTCTCCTCCATCTTCTTCATCATCGTCATGATCTTCCACTTTTTCTTCTTCTTCTTCTTCTTCTTCCCCTCCTCCATCTCCTTCTAATTCTTCTTCTAATTCTTCTTCTTCTTCTTCTTCTTCTTCTTCCTTCTTCCTCTTCTTCTTCTTTTGAGTCCTCTTCTTCTTCTTCTTCTTAGTTTTCTTCCTCTAATTCTTCTTCTTGTTTTTATTCTTCTTCTTCTTCTTCCACTTCTTTTTCTTCGTCTTCTTCTTCTTCTTCTTCTTCTTCTACTTCTTCTTCACCTTCTTCTTCTACTTCTTCTTCTTCTTCTTCTTCCAATACTTCTACTTCTTCTACTTCAACTTCTTCTACTACTACTACATCTTCTTCTGCATCTTCTTCTTCTTCTTCTTCTTCATCTTCTTCTTTTTCTTCTTCCTCTTCTTTTTCTTCATCTTCTTTTCCTTCTTCTTCATCTTTTTCTTCTTCATCATCTTTTTCTTTTTCTTCTTCTTCTTCTTCTTATTCTTTATCTTCTTCTTCTGCTTCTTATTATTCTTCTTTATCTTCATCTTCTTCTTCTTCTTCCACTTCACTGTCGTCTTCTTCTTCTTCTTCTACTTCTTCATCTTCTTCTTCTTCTTCTTCTTCATTGTCTTTTTCTTCTTCCTCCTTTTTGGCTTCTTCTTTTTTGTGTTCTTCGTCTCCTTCTTCTCCTTTGCCTTGTTCTTCTTCTAATTTTTCTTCTTGTCGCTCTTCTTTTTCTCTTTCTTCGACTCCTTCTTCTCTTCTTCTTCTTCTTCTCTTCTTCTTCTACTTCTGCTTCTTGCTGTTCTTCTTCCTAATCTTTGCTTTCTTCTACTTGTTCTTGTTCTTCTTCTCCTTTTTCTTCTTCTTCTTCTTCGTCTTCTTCTTCTTCTTCTTCTTCTTCTTCTTCTTCTTTCTCTTCTTTTTCTTCTTCTTCATCTTCTACTACTACTACTACTTTTTCATCTTATTCTTCTTTATCTTCTTCTTCTTCTCAGTCTTCTTCTTCGACTTCTTCTTCTTCTTCGTCTTCTTCTTCTTCTTCTTCATCTTCTTCTTCGTCGTCATCTTTTCTTATTCATCTTCTTCTTCTAATTCTTCTTCTTCTGCTTCTTCTTCTTCTTCTTCGTTTTGGTTTTCTTCTTCTTCTTCTTCGTCTTCTTCTTCTTCTTCTTTTTCTTCTTCTTCTTCTACTTGTTCTTCTTCTTCTTCTTCTTCTTCTTCTACTTCTTCTTTTTCTTCTTCCTCCTCTTCTTCACCTCCTTCTACTTCTTCTTTTTCTTCTTCTTCTTCTTCTTCTTCTTCGTCATCTCCTTCCTCTTTGACTTCTTTTTTTTCCCTCGTCTTCTCCTTCTTCTCCTTTTAATTCTTCTTCAGCTTCTTCTTCTTCTTCTTCTTTTGCTTCTTCTTCTTCTTTTTCGTCATCTTCCTCTTCTTCTTTTTCTTCTTCTTCATCATCATCATCTTCTTCTTCTTCTTCTTCCTCTTTCACATCTTCTTCTTCTTCTTCTTTCACATCTTCTTCTTCTTCTTCTTCTCTTTCTTCTTGTTCATCTCTTTCCTCTTCTTATTCTTGTTCTTCTTCTTCTTCTTTTTCTTGTTCTTTTTTTTCTTCTTCTTCTTCTTCTTCTTTTTAGTGTCCTTCTTCTTCTTCATGTTCCTCTTCTTCTTCTTCAACTTCTTCTTTTCTTATCTTCTCCTTCCTCTTCTTCTTTTTCTTCTACTTCTTTTTCTTCTTGTTCTTCTTCTTCTCCTCCTTCTTCTTCTACGACTACTACTTCTTCTTCTTCATCTCCTTCTTCTTCTTCTTCATCAACGTCATCTTCTTCTTCTTCTTCATTTTCCTCGTCTACTTCGTTTTCTTCTTCTTTTTCTTCATCATCTTCATCTTCGTCTTCTTTTTCTTTTACTTCTTCTTCATCTTCTTCTTTGACTTCTTCTTCATCGTCCCATTCTTTGCCTTCTTCCTCTTCCTCTTTTTCGGCTTCGACTTTTTTGTCTTCAGGTTCTTCATCTTCTTCTTCTTTTTCTTCTTCTCTTCTTCCTCTTTTTCTGCTCTTCTTCTACTTCATCATCTTTTTCTTATTCTTCTTCTTCTTCGTTTTCTTCTTCTACTTCTTCATCTTTTTGTTCTTCTTCTTCATTTCCTTCTTTTAATTTTTCTTCTTCTTCTTCTCCTTCTCCTTCTTCTCCTTCTTCTACTTCTTCTCCTTCTTCACCTTCTTCTCCTTCTTATTCTTCTTTTTCTTCTTCTTCTTCATCTTCTTCTTCTTCTACTTCTTCTTCTTCTTCTTCTTCTTCTTCTTCTTCTTCTTCATCATCTTCTTCTTCTTTGACTTCTTCTTCGACTTCTTCTTCTTCATCTTCTTCCTCATCTTCTTATTCTTTCTAATCTTTTTCTTATTCTTTTTCATCTTCATCATCTACTTCTTCTTCTTCTTGTTCCTCTTCTGTTTCTTCTTTTTCTTTTTATTCTTCTTCTTCTTCTACTTGTTCTTCTTCTTCTTCTTCTTCATTGTCTTCTTCTTCTACTTCTTCTTCTTTTTCTTCTCTTCTTCTTCTTCTTCTTCTACCTCTTCTTCTTCTCCTTTTCTTCTTCCTGTTCTTCTTCTTCTTCTTCTTTCTCTTCTTCTTCCTTTTCTTCTTCTTCTTCTTCTTTTCTTCTTCTTCTTCTTCTTCTTCTTCTTCTACATCTCCTTTTTCTACAACTTCTCCATCTTATTCTTCTTCTTCTTCTCGTTCTTCTTCAATT
>JAIUJO010002561.1:0-2500 GCA_023846275.1 Vanilla planifolia
CATCATCTTCTTCTACTACTTCTTCTTCTTCATATTCTTCTTCTTCATCTTCTTTTATTCTTTTTCTTCTTCTTCTTCTTCTTCTTCTTCTTCTTCATCTTCTTATTTTTCTTCTTCTTCTCCTTCTTCTTCTTCTTCTTCTTCTTCTTCTTCTTCTTCTACTTCTACTCCTTCCACTTCTCCTTCTTCTTCTACTTCTTCTTCCTCCTCTTTTCTTCTTCTTCTTCTTCTTCCTCCTCTTCTCCCACTTCTTCTCATTCTTCTTGATCTTCTTCCTCTTCTTCGTCTTCTTCTTCCTTTTCTTCATGTTTTCTTTTTCTTCTTCATCTTTGTCTTCTTGTTCTTTTTCTTTGTCTTTTTTCTCATCTTCCTCTTCTACCTCTTCTTCTCCTTCTTGTTCATCTTCTTCCTCTTCTTCTTCTTCTTCTTCTTTTCTTCATGTCTTCTTCTTCTTCTTCTTCTTCCTCTTCTTCCACATGTTTTCCTTCTTCTTCTTCTTCATCTTTCTCTTGTTCTTCTTGTTCTTCTTTTACTTCTTCTTCGTCATCATCTTCTTTTTCAATTTCTTCTTCTTCTTCTTCTCCTTCTTTTTATTCTTCATCATCATCATCTTCTTCTTCTTCTTCTTCCTCCTCTTCTTCTTGTTCATCTTCTTCTTTTTTTACTACTTCTTCTTCTTCCTCTTATTCTTCCTCTTCTTCCTCTTCCTATTATTCTTCTTCTTCTTCTTCATCTTCTTCTTCTTCTTACTCTTCTTCTTCTCCTTCTTCTTATTCTTCTTCCTCATCATCTTCTTTTGCTGCTGTTTCTACTTCTTCTTTTTCTTGAATTCTTCTTCTTCTTCTTCTTCTTCTTTATCTTATTCTTCTTCTTCTACTTATATCATCTTCTTCTTCTTCTTCTTCTCTTCTTCTTCTACTTCTTATTCCTTTTCCTCCTTCTCCTCATCCTCCTCCTCCCCCTCCTCTTCTTCTTCTTCTTCTTCCACTTCTTATTCTTCTTCTTCTTCTTCTTCTACTTCTTCTTCTCCTGCTTCATTTTCTTCTTCTACTACTTTCTTCTTCTTCTTCTTCTTCTTCTTCTTCTTCTTCTTCTTCTTCTTCTCTTCTTTTTCTTCATCAACATCATCATCTTCTTCTTCTTCTACTTCTTCTTCTTCTTCTTCTTCTTTTGCTTCTTCTTTTTCTTCTTCTTCTTCTTCCTCTTCTTCGGCTTCTTCTTCTTCTTCATCATCTTCTTCTTCTTCTTCTTCTTCTCCTTCTACTTCTTATTCTACTTCTTCTTCTTCTTTCTTCTTCATCTTCTCCATGTTCTTCTTCTTCTTCTTCTTCTTTCTCTTCTTTTTCTTCTTCTTCTTCTTCTTCTTCTACCTCTTCCTCTTCTTCTTCTTCTTTGTCATCTTCTTCTCCTTTTCTTCTTCTTCATGATGATGATGATGATCATCTTCTTCTTCTTCTTCTTCTTCCTCCTCCTCTTCTTCTTCTTCTTCTTCTTCTTCCTCTTCTTCTTCTTCTACTTCCTTTTCATCTTCCTCTTCTTCTTCCTCTTCTTGTTCTTCTTCTTGTTCTTCTTCTTCTTCTTCCTCTTCTTCTTCCTCTACTTCTTTTTCTTGTTCTTCTTCTTTTTCTTCTTCTTCTTCTTCTTCCTCTTCTTCTTCTTCTTGTTGTTCTTCCTCTTCTTCTTCTTCTTCTTCTTCTTCTTCCTCTTCTTCTTCTTCTTCTTCTTCTTCTCCTTCTTCTTCTTCTTCTTCTTCTACTTCTTCTAATTCTTCTTCATCTTAATCATCTTCTTCTTCTTCTTGTTATTCTTTTGAATTTTCTTCTTCTTCTTCGTCTTCATAATCTTCCTCATCTTCCTCTTCTTCTACTTCTTTCTTCCTCTGCTTCTTCTTCTTCATTTTCTTCTTTCTCCTCTTCATCTCCTTTTTCTTTTTCTTATTCTACTTCTTCTTCTACTTCTTCTTCTTCTTCTTCTTCATCTTCTGCTTCTTTTTCTTCTTCATTTTCTTATTCTACTACTACTTCTTCTGCTTCTTCTTCTTCTTCTTCTTCATCTTCTTCTTCTTCGTTGTCTTTGTCCTCTTCTTTCTCCTCTTCTTGTTCTACTTTCATTAATATTACTACTTCTTCATCTTCTTCTTCTTCTGCCTCTTCTTCTCTTCCTTTTTCCTCTTCATGATCTTGTTCATCATCATCATCTTCTTTTTCTTCTTCTTCTCCTTCTTCTTCTTCGACTTCTTCTTTCTCTCCTTCTTCTTCTTCTTCTTCTTCTTCTTCTTCTTCTTCTTTTTCGTCTTCTTTCTCCTCTACATGTTTTTCTTTTTCTTATTCTGCTTCTTCTTCTACTTCTTCTTCTTCTTCTCCTACTTCCACTTCTTTTTCTTCTTCTTCTTCTTTTTTGCCTTCTTTCTTCTTCCTCGTCTTCTTCTTCTTCGTCATCTTTGTGCTCTTCTTCTTCCTCTTCTTCTTCTGCTTTTATTACTATTACTACTTCATCTTCT
>JAIUJO010002561.1:27500-30869 GCA_023846275.1 Vanilla planifolia
CTTCCTCTTCTTCTTTTTCTTTTTGTTGTTCTTCTTCCTCCTCTTCTTCCTCTTCTTCCTGCTCTTCTTTTCTTCTTTTTCATCAGCATTATCTTCTTCTTCTTCTTCTTCTTTCTCATCTTGTCATACTTCTTCTTGTTCTTCTTATTTTTCTCCTTCTTCAACTTCTTATTCTTCATCATCCTTCTCTTTTTCTTCTTCTTCTACTTCTCTTCTTCTTCTTCTTCATTTTCTTCTTCTTCTTCTTCTTCTTGTACTACTTTTTCTTCATTTTCATTATTATCATCATCTTCTTCTTCTTCTTCTTCTTCTTCCTCATCTTCTTATTCTTCTTAATTTCCTACTTCTTTTTCTTTATCTCTTATTCTATGTCATCTTCATCTTCTTCTTCTTTTTCTTCTTCTTCTTCATCTATTCTTTTTCTTCTTCTTCTTCTTGTTCTTCTTCTTTTCCACCTCTTTCATCTTCTCCTTCGTCTTCTTCTTCGTCTTTTTCTTCTTCTTCTACTTCTTCTTCGTCCTCTTCATCTTCTTCCTCTTTCGCTTCTTCTTCTTCTTCTTCCTCTTCTTCTTCTTCCTCTTCTACTTCTTCCTTTTCATCCTCTTCTTCTTCTTCCTCTTCTTCTACTTCTTCTTCTTCATCATCATCTTCTTCTTCATCTTCTTCTTCTTCTTCTTCTTCCTCTTCTTCTTCTTCAACTTTTTCCTCCACCTCTTCTTCTTCTTCTTCTTCCTCATTTTCTTCTTCTTCTTCTTCTCCTTCTCCTTCTTCTCCTTCTTTTGCTTCTTCTTCTTCTTCTTCTTCTTCTTCTTCTTTCTTCAAATTCTTCTTCTTCTTTATTCTTCCTCTTCTTCTACTCCTCCCTCCTCCTCCTCTTCTTCTTCTTCTTCTTCTTCTTCTTCTGCTTCTTCTCATCATCATCTTCTTCTTCCTCTTCTTCTTATTCTTTCTCTTCTTTCTCCTCTTCTTCTTAACCTTATTCTTCTTCTTCTTCTTCTTCTTCTTCTTTTTCTTCTTCTTTTTCTTCTACTTCTTTATCCTCATCATCATTTACTTCTTCTTCTTCTTCTTCTTCTTCCTCCCCTGCTTCTCCTTCTTCTTCTTCTTCTTCTTCTTCTTCTTCTTCTTCTCCTTCTTCATCGTCTTTTTCTTTTTCTCCTTTTTCTACTCTTCTTCTTCTTCTTCTTCTTCTTCTTCTCTTTCTTCTCTTCTTCTTCTTCTACTTCTTCTTCTCCTTCTTCTTCTTCTCCTTCATCTTCTCCTTCTCATTCTTCTTCTGCTTCTTCTCCTTCAACTTCTTCTTCTTCTTCTTCTTCTTCCTCTTCTTTTCATCTTCTTTTACTTCTAATTCTTCTTCATCATCATCATCTTCTTCTTCTTCTTCATTTTCTTCTTCCTCTTCTTCTTCTACATCATCTTCTTCTTCTTCTTCATCCTCTTCTTCATCTTCTTTTTCTTGTTCTTCTTCTTCTTCTTCTACTTCTTCTTCTTCTTCTTTTCTTCTTCTTCTTCTTCTTCTTCTTCTTCTTCTTCTTCTCCTTCTTCCTTTTCTTCTTTACATTTTTCCTAATCTGCTTCTGCTACTTCTTCTTCTTCTTCTTCTCCTACTTCGTCCCCTTCATCTCCTTCTTTCTCTTTTTCTTCTTTTTCTTCTTCTTTTTTTCTTCTTCTTCTTCTTCTTCTTCTTCAACTTCTACTTCTTCTTATTCCTGTTCTTCTTTTTTCCTCGTCATCTTCCTCTTCTACTTCTTCTTCTTCTTCTTCCACTTCTTCTTCTTCTTCTTATTCTTCAACTTCTTCTTCCTCTTCCTCCACTTCTTCCTTCTCTTTTTCTTCTTCGACTTCTTGTTTCTCTTCTTCTTCTTTTTCTTGTTCATCATCATCATCTTCTTCTTCTTCTTCTTCACCATCTTCTTCTTCCTCATCCTTTTCTTCTTATACTTTTGCTTCCACTTCTTCTTCTTCTTCTTCTTCTTACTCTTCTTCTTTATCTTTTTCTTAATCTTTTTCTTAATCTTTTTCTTCTACTTTTCCTGCTTCCTCTTCTTCCTCTTCTTCTTCTTCTTCTTCATGTTCTTCTTCTTCTTCTTCTTATTCTTCATCCTCTTCTTCTTTACCTCCCTAATCTTCTTCTTCTTCTTTATTCGTAACTTCTTCTTCTTGTTCCTCTTCTTCCTCTTCATCTTCTGCTTCTTCTTTTTCTTTTTCTTTTTCAACTTGATCATCACCATCATCATCTTCTTCTTCTTCTTCCTCTTCACCATCTTCTTCTTCTTCATCCTCTTCTTCTTCTACTTCTACTTCTTCTTCAACTTCTTCTTCTTCATTCCTTTCTTCTTTACTTTATTCCTAATCTTCTTCTTCTTCTTCTTCTTCTTCTTCTTTTTCTTCTCATTCTTCTTCTTCTTCTTCCTCTTCTTCTTCTTCTTCTTCTTCTTCTTCTTCTTCTTCTCCTTCTTCTTCTTCATTTTCTTCTTCACCTACTTCTATATCCTCTTCTTCATTTTCTTCTTCTTCTTCTTCTTCTTCCCTTTCTTCTTCTTCTTCTTCCTCTTCTTCTTCATCTTCCTCTTCTTCTTCTTCCTCCATTACTTCCTCCACTTCTTCTTCTTCTTCTTCTTCTTCTTTATCTTCTTTTTCATGTTCTTCTTCTTCTTCTTCTTCTCCTTCGTCTTCCTCTTCTTCTTCTTCTTGTTTTTCTTCTTCTTCTTCTTATTCTTATTCTTATTTTATTTCTTCTTCTTCTTTGCTACTAGCTTCTTCTCCTTATTTTTCTTCTACTTCTTCTTATTCTACTTCTTCTTCTTCTTTTTCTTCTTCTTCTTCTTCTTCTTCTTTGGCTACTTCTTCTTCTCCTTATTTTTCTTCTACTTCTTCTTATTCTACTTCTTCTTCTTCTTTTTCTTCTTCTTCTTCTTCTTCATCTTCTTCTTCTTCTTTGTCTTCTTCTTCTTCTTCTTCTTCTTTTTCTTCATCTTCTTCTTCCTCTACTTCTTCTTCATCTTCTTCTACTTTTTCTTTTTCTTCTTCTTCTTCTTCTTCTCTTTCTTCTTTGTCTTTGCTTTCTTCTCCTTCTACTTCTTCTTCTTGTTCTTTGCCTTCGTCGTTTTCTTCTTCATCTTCGTCTTCGTCTTCTTCTTCTTCCCCTTCTTCATCTTCTTCCTTTTCACCTTCTTCTTCTTTTTCTACTTTTTCTTCTTATTCTTCTTCTTTCTCTTCTTCTTTTTCTTCCTCGTCCTTTTCTTCCTCTTCTTCTACTTCTTCTTCTTCTTTTTCTTCTTCTTCTTCTCCTACTTCTTCTTCTTCTTCCTCTTCTTGTTGTTGTTCTTCTTCTTCTTCCTCTTTCTCTTCCTCCTCTTCTTTTTCTTC
>JAIUJO010003569.1:0-5000 GCA_023846275.1 Vanilla planifolia
GATGAACAAGAAGAAGAAGAAGAGGAAGAAAAGGAAGAAGGAGACGAATACGAAGAAGAAGAAGAAGTATAAGAAAAGGAAGAAGGCAATGAGAAAGAAGGTGAAGGAGAAGCAGAAGAAGAGGAAGAAGGAGAAGAAGTAGAAGGAGAAGAGGTAGATGAAGAAGAAAGAGAGGAAGATGACTAAGAAGCTGATTAAGATAATGTAGAAGAAGTAGAAGATTGAGAAGAAGAACAAAAAGAGGAAAAAGTAGAAGAAGAAGAAGAAACAGAAGAAGATTAATAAGAAGAAATTGAAGGAGAAGAAGAAGAAGAAAAAGACGAACAACAAGAAGAAGAAGATGAAGAAGAGGAGGTAGAAGAAAAAGAATTTGACAAAGAAGAACAACAAGAATTAGAAAAAAAAGATAAGAAGAAGTAGAAGAAGAAGAAGAAGAAGAAGAAGAAGAAAAAGAAGAACAAGAAGAAGAAGAAAAAGAAGAAGAAGAAGTAGAAGTAGAAGAAGAAGAAAAAGAAGAATTCAAAGAAGAAGAAGAAGAAAAAGAGGACGACAACGAAGAAGAAGTAGAAGAAGAAGAAGAAGTTGATAAAAAATAGAAAGAAGTCAAAGAAGAAGATGATGATTATGAAGAAGAAGAAGAAGAAGAAGAATAAGAAGTGGAAGAAGAAGTAGACAAAGAAGAAGAAGAAGAAGAAGAAGAAGTAGAAGAAGAGGTAGAAAAAGATGAAGAAGAATATGAAAAAGAATAAGAAGAAGGTGAAGAAGAAGAAGAAGAAGATGATGATGATGATGATGATGAAGAAGAGGACTATGAAGAAGAAGAGGAAAAAAAAGAAGAAGAAGAAAAAGTAGAAGGAGGTGAAGAAGAATAAGAAGAAGAAGAACAAGAAGAGAAAGAAGATGTTGTGGAAGAAGATGAAGAAAAAGAAGGAGAAGAAGGAGTCAAAGAATAAGAATAGGTAGAAGAAGAAGAAAAGAAGAAGAAGAAGTAGAAGAAGAAGTAGAAGAAGAAGAAGAAGTTGATAAAAAATAGAAAGATGTGGAAGAAGAAGAAGGTGATGATTATAAAGAAGAAGAGGAAGAAGATGAAGAAGAATAAGAAGTGGAAGAAGAAGTAGACAAAGAAGAAGAAGAAGAAGAAGAGTAGAAGAAGAGGAAGAAAAAGATGAAGAAGAATATGAAAAAGAATAAGAAGAAGGTGAAGAAGAAGAAGAAGAAGATGATGATGATGATGAAGAAGAAGAGGACTATGAAGAAGAAGTGGAAGAAAAAGAAGAAGAAGAAGTAGAAGTAGAAGAAGAAGAAAAGGTAGAAGGAGGTGAAGAAGAACAAGAAGAAGAAGAACAAGAAGAGTAAGAAGATGTTGTGGAAGAAGATGAAGAAGAAGAAGAAGGAGAAGAAGGAGTCAAAGAATAAGAATAGGTAGAAGAAGAAGTAGAAAAAGATGACAAAGAATTAGAATAGGTAGAAGAAGAAGAAGAAGAAGATGTCAAAAAAGAAGAGGAAGACAAAGAATATAAAGATGAAGAAGAGGAAAATGAAGAGGAAGAAAAAAAAAGAAGAAGAAGAGGACAAGGAAGAGGAAGATGAAGAAAAAGAAGAAGAAGAAAAAGAAGTAGCAATAGAAGTATTCGAAGAAGAAGAAGAACAAGAACAAGAACAAGAAGAAGAAGAAGGAGAAGGAGAAGGAGTAGGAGAAGAAAAAGAAGAAGAAGATGAAGAATGAGGAGAGAAAGAAGAGGAAGAAGAAGATGAGAAATAAAAAAAAGATGAAGGTGAAGAAGAAGAATAATAAGAAGAAGAATAGGAGAATACAAAGGCAAAGAATAAGAAGAAGAAGAAGAGAAAGAGGAATAAGAAGAAGAATAAGAAGAAGAAAAAGAAGGAAAAGAAGAAGAAGAAGAAGAAGAAGAAGAAGGACAAGAAGAAGTCGAAGAAGAAGTAGAAGAAGAAGTAGACGAAGAAGAAAAAGGAGAAGATGAAGAAGACAAAGATGAAGAAGAAGAAGGAGAAAAGAAGAAGAAGAAGAAGAAGAAGATGAACAAGAAGAAGGAGGAGAAGAAGAAGAAGAAAAAGATGAAAAAGAATGAGAAGAAGAAGAAGATGAAGAAGAAGAATAAGAAGAAAAAGATGGAGAAGAAAGGGAAGAATAAGTAGAAGAAGAAGAGGAAGATGGAGGAGAAGAAGAAGAAGAAGAAGTAAAAGAAGAACAAGAAGAAGAACATGAAGGAGAAGATGAATAAGAATCGGATGAAGAAGAAGAAGAAGGAGATGAAGAAGAAGAAGAAGGAGAAGTGGAAGAAGAAGAGAAGAAAATGAAGATGAAGGCGAAGCAGAAGAAGTAAAAGAAGAAGAAGAAGAAGAAGAAGAAGAAGTCAAAGAAGAAGAAGGAGAAGGAGAAGAAGAATAAGGGGTAAGAGAAGTAGAAGACGAAGAATGAGGAGAAGAAGAAGATGACAAAGAAGAAAAAGAAGTTGAAGTGGACAAAGTTGAAGGAGGAGGATGAGGAGAAGAAGAAGGAGAAAAAGATGATGAAGAAGAATGTGGAGAAGAAGAAGATGATGAAGTAGAAGAAGAAGGAGAAGTTGTAGTAGTAGAGTTAGAAGAAGAAGAAGAAGTCGAAGAAGAGGAAGAAGAAGAAGAAGAAAAGTTGAAGAAGAAAAAGAAGAAGTAGAAGAAGAAGAAGAAGAAGAAGTAGAAGAAGGTAAAAAAAAAGTTGAAGAAGATGAAGAAGAAGAAGAAGAAGAAGAAAAAGAAGAAGAAGAAGAAGATAAAGAAGAAGAAAAAGAACAATGAGAAGATGAAGGAAATGTAGAAGATAAAGGAGAAGTATAAGAAGAAGAAGAATGAGAAGAAGAAGTAGAAGAAGTTGATGTTGATAAGAAGACGAAGTAGAAGAAGAAGACAAAAAAAAGAAAGGTAAAAAAAGGAAGATGAAGAAGAAGGAGAACAAGAAGAGGAGGAAGAAGAAGAAGATGAAAAAGACAAAGAAGAAGAAGAAGAAGAAGAAGATGAAGAAGATGAAGAAGAAGAAGACAAAAAAGAAGAAGAGGAAGAAGAAGAAGAAGAAGAGGCAAAAAAGGAAGTACAACAAGAAGAAGAGGAAGAAGAAGAGAAAGATGAAGAAGCAGAAGAAGGAGAAGAGGAAAAAAAAGAAGAGGAACAAGGGGAAGAAGAAGAAGAAGAAGAAGAAGAAGAAGAAGAAGAAGAAGAAGAAGAAGAATATGATGATGAAGAAGTAGTTGAAAAAGTAGAAGAAGAGACAAAGAAGATGTTGAAGAAAAGGAAAATAAGGAAGTGGAACACTAAGAAGGGCAAGAAGAAGAGGAAGAAGAAGAAGAAGAAGAAGAAGTACAAACAAAGACAAAGATGAAGAACAAGAAGATGAAGAAGAGGAAGAAGAAGAACAAGAAGAAGATGATGATTATGTTGATGAGGAAGATGGAGAGGAAGAAGAAGAAGACGAAGAAGATGAAGATGAAGGAGAAGAAGAAGAAGAAGAAGAAGAATAAGAAGAAGAAGAAGAATAAGAAGAAGAAGAAGAAGAAGAAGAAGAAGGGGAAGAAGAAGAAGAAGAAGGAGGAGAAGAAGAAGAAGGAGAAGGAGAAGAAGATGGAGAAGAAAAAGAAGAAGAAGAAGATGTAGAAGATGAAGAAGATGAAGAAGAAGATGAAGAAGATGAAGAAGAAGAAGAAGATGAAGAAGATGAAGAAGAAGATGAAGAAGAAGAAGAAGATGAAGAAGAAGAAGAAGAAGAAGGTGAAGAAGACAAAGAAGAGGAAAAAGGAGATGAATAAGAAGAAGAAGAAGATGATGACGAAGAAGAAGAAGAAGTAGAAGATGAAGATTTAGGTGAAGGAAAAGAAGAAGAAGAAGAAGAAAAAGCAGGAGAAAGAGATAAACAAGAATAAGAAGAAGAAGAAGAAGAAGAATAAGAAGTCAAAGAAGAAGAGGAAGAGGAAGAGATGAGTAGAAGAAGATGATGATGACGATGAAGAAGATGAAGAGGAAGTAATAGAAGAAGAAGAAGAAGAAGAAAAAGTAGGAGAAAGAGATAAACAAGAAGAATAAGAAGAAGAAGAAGAATAAGGTGAAGAAGAAGTAGAAGAATAAGAAGAAGAAGAAGTCAAAGAAGACAAAGAATGGGAAGAAGAAGTAGAAGAAGAAGATTAGGAAGAAGAAGAAGAAGAAGAAATCGTAAAAGAGAAAGTTGAAGAAGAAGAAAAAGTAAAAGAAGAAGTAATAGAGGAAAAGGAGGAAGAAAACGAGGAAGAAGAAGACAAGAAAGAAGAAGAAGAAGTAGTACAAGAAGATGAATATGAAAAAGAAGAAGTAGATGACGACGAAGATGATGACGAAGAAAAGAAAAATTAGGAAGAGGAGAAAGACGAAGAAGAAGATGTGGAAGAAAAGACGAAGAAGAAGAAGAACAAGAGGAAGAAGATGAAGAAGAAGGCAAAGAAGAAGAGGATGAAGAAGAAGAAGAAGAAGAAGATAATACAAAGATGAAGATGAAGAATGCAAAGATGTAGAAGAAGTAGCAGAAGAAGTAGAAGAAGAAGAAGAAGAAGAAGAAGTCGAAGAAGAAGAAGAAGAAGAAGAAGACGAAGATGACGAAGAACAGGAAGAAGGAGATAAAGAATTTGACGAAGATTATGAAGAATAAGAAGAAGAAGAAGAAGAAGAAGAAGGAGAAGAAGAAGAAGAAGATGGAGAAGAAGAAGAAGCAGAAGAAGAAGAAGAAGAAGAAGAAGTAGAAGAAGATGTTGAAGAAGAAGAAGAAGAAGAAGAAGTTGAAGAAGGAAAAGAAGAAGAAGAAGAATAAGATGACGATGATGTTGATGATAATGGAAAAGAATTAGTCGAAGAAGAAGAAGAAGAAGGTGATGAAGAAGAAGAAGAAGAAGAAGAAGAAGATGAAATGATGATGACGATGATGAAGAACGACAACAAGAAGAAGAATATAAGAAGAAGTAGAAGAAGAAGACGTAGAAGAAGAA
>JAIUJO010003569.1:7500-12500 GCA_023846275.1 Vanilla planifolia
AGAAGGATACGAGGAAGAAGAGGAAGAAAATGAAGAAGAAGAACAAGAACAAGTGTATTAATAATAATATTATTATTATTAAGAACAATAACAATAATAAGGATAACAAGAAGCAGATGAAGAAGGAAGAGAACAAGAAGAAGTGGAAGAAGAAGTAGAAGAAGAAGAGGATGAAAAAGTAGAAGAAGAAAAGAAAGAAGTAGACGAAGAAGAAAAAGAAGAAGGCGAAGAAGAAGAAAACGAATTCGAACAAGAAGAAAACGAAGCCGAAGAAGAAGAAGATGATGATGAAGAAGAGGAAGAAGAAGAAGAGGAAGAAGTAGAAGAAAAATAAGAAATAGAAGTAGAAGAAGAAGAAATGATGAAGAAGAATAAGAGTAAGGAGAAGAAGGCAAATATGAAGAAGAAGAAGAAGAAGAAAATGAAGAAGAAGAAGAATAAAAAGAATAAGAATAAGAGAAAGAAGTAGATGTAGAAGAAGAAGAAGAAGGGTAAGAAGAGGAAGAAGAAGAAGACAATGATGAAAAGAAGAAAAAGAAGAAGAAGAAGAAGAAGAAGAAGAAGGAGAAGAAGTTGATGTAGAAGAAGATGATGAAGAACAAGTAGAATTGGAAGAAGAAGAAGAAGAAGAAAAAGAAGATAAAGAAGTAGAAGAAATAGAAGTAGATGAAAAAAGAAAAAGATGAAAAAGAAGCATAAGAAGAAGAAGAAGAAGAAGAAGAAGAAGAAGAAGAAGAAGATGAAGAAGAAGGAGAAGGAAGAAGAGGAGGAGAAGAAGAAGAAGTACAAGAAGAGAAAGAAGAAGAAGAAAAAAAAGAATGAGAAGGAGAAGCAGGAGAAGAACAAGAAGAAGAAAAAGATAAAGATGATGACTATGAAGAAGAAGAAGATGATGATGATGAAGAAGAAAAAGAAGAAGAACCAGGGGAAGAAATAGAGATGGAGAACGAAGAAGAAGAATAAGAATAAGAGAAAGAAGAAGTAGAAGAAGATGAAGAAGATGAAGAAGAAGAAGAAGAAGAAGAAGAACAAGAAGAAGAAGAGGAAAAGAAGAAGAAGAAGAAGAAGAAGAAGGAGAGGAAGTTGATGTAGAAGAAGATTAAGATGAAGAACAAGTAGAATAAGAAGACGAAGAAGAAAAAGAAGAAGAAGAAAAAGAAGAAGAAGAAGAAGAAGAAGAAGAAATAGAAGTAGATAAAAAGAAGAAGAAGAAGAAGAAGAAGAAGAAGAAGAAGAACAAGAAGGAAGAGGAGGAGGAGGAGAAGAAGAAGAAGAAGAACAAGAAGAAAAAGGAGGAGAAAGAGAAGAAGAAGAAGAAGAAGAAGAAGATGATGATGATGATGATGATGATGATGATGATAATTATGAAGAAGAAGAAGAATAAGATGAAAAAGAAGAAAAAGTAGAAGAACTAGGGGAAGAAATAGAGGAAGAACATGAAGAAGAAGAAGAATGTGAAGAAAAAGAAGAAGAAGAAGATGATGATGATTTAGAAGAAGAAGAAGAAGACTAAGAAGAAGAGGAGGAGGAGGAAAAAGAAGAAGAAGAAGAAGAACAAGAGGAAGAAGAAGAAGAAGACAAACAAGTAGATGAAATGCAAAGAGAAAGAGAAGAAAAAGAAGAAGAAGAATAATAATAATAATAGTAATAATAAAAATAATAAGAAAAAGACGAAGAAAAATAAAGAATAGAAGAAGAAGAAGGAGAAGAAAAAGAAGGCAAAGAAAAAAGACGAAGAAAAAGAAGATGAGGAAGAAGCCAATGAAGAAGAAGAAGAATAAGAAGAGGATGATAATGATGAAGACAAAGAAGATGGAGACAAAAAAAGGGAGGAAGAAGAAAAGGAAGAAGATGAAGAAGAAGAAGAAAATGAAGAAGAAGAAGAAGAAGAGAAGAAGAAGACGAAAAAGAAGGAAAAGAAGAAGAACATTAAGAAGAAAAAGTATGCAAAGAAGAAGAAATAGAAGAAGGTGAAGGAGGAGGAGAAGGAGAATGAAAAGAATAAAAGAAGAAGAAGAAGAAGAAGAAGAAGAAGAAGAAGAAGGTGATGATGATGAAGAAGAAGAAGTTGATGAAGAAATAGAAGAAGAAGAAGAAGAAGAAGAAGAAGAAGAAAAAGAAGAAGTCGAAGAAGAAGGCAATGATGTAGCAGTAAAAGAAGAAGAAGAAGAAGAAGAGGAAGGCAAGAAGAGGAAGAAGAAGACGAAGAAGTTAAAGAAGAAGATGAAGTTGAAGATGCTGAAGTAGAAGAAGAAGAAGAAGAGGAAGAAGAAGAAGAAGAAGAATGCGATGAAGACGAAGATGATGAAGAAGAATTAGAGGAAGAAGAAGAAGAGGAGGATGAAGAAAGAGAAGAAAAAGAAGAA
The DNA here is from genome assembly GCA_023846275.1 of Vanilla planifolia. NCBI lineage: Eukaryota > Viridiplantae > Streptophyta > Magnoliopsida > Asparagales > Orchidaceae > Vanilla > Vanilla planifolia. The sequence continues at coordinate 9,867 of JAIUJO010003569.1, forward strand.
AATGAAGAAGAAGAAGAAGTTGGAGAAAAAGTAAAAGAAGAAGAAGTTGAAGAAGTAGAAGAAGAAGAAGAGGAATAAGAAGCTGAAGAAGAAGAAAAAGAAGAACGAGAATAAAAAGAATAACATTTATAATAATAAGAAGTTGAAGGGAAAGAAGGTGAAGAAGAAGAATAATAATAATAAGAAGATTTGAAGAAGAAGAAGAAGGAAAAAGCGAAAAAGAAGTAGACAAAGAAGGAGAAGACAAAGAAGAAGAAAAACAAGAGGAAGAAGTCGAAGATGAAGATGAAGAAGAACAAGAAGAAGAAGAAGCAAAGAAGAAGAAGAGGAAGACGAAGAAGTGGAAGAAGAAGAAGTGGAAGAAGAAGAAAACAAAGAAGAAGAAGAAGTAGAAGAAGATGAAGAAAAAGGAGGAGGAGAAGAAGAAGAAGAAGAAGGATAGTAGACAAAGAAAAAGAGATGATGAAGAAGAAGAAGATGAAAAAGTAGAAAACGAAGAAGAAGAAAAAGAAGGAAAAGACGAAGAAGAAGAAGATGTAGAAGTAGAAAAAGTTGAAAAAGAATAAGAATAATAAGAAGAAGAAAAACAAGAAGATAAGAAGAAGAAGAAGAAGAAGGAAAATAAGAAGACGAAGAAGAGCAAAGAGAAGAAGAAGTTTAAGAAAAAAGAAGATGAAGAAGTAGATTGAAGAAGAAGAAGAAGAAGAAGAATAAGAAGAAGAAGAATAAGAAGAAGATAAAGAAGAAGAACATGAAAGAGAAGAACAACAAGAACAAGAAGGCAAAGAAGTAAAAGAAGAAGAAGAAGAAGAAGAAGGAGAAGAAGAAGAACAAAATGATGAAGAAGGGGAGAAGAAGAAGAAGAAGAAGAAGAGGAACAAGAACAAGAAGAAGAGGAAAGAGACGAAGAAGAAGAAGAAGAAGCAAAGAAGAAGAAGAAGAAGAAGACGAAGAAGTGGAAGAAGAAGAAGAGGAAGAAGAAGAAAGAAAAGAGGAAGAAGAAGCAAAAGTAGAAAAAGAAGATGAAGAAAAAGTAGAAGAAGACAAAGAAGAAGAAGAAGAAGAAGAAGGAGAAGAAGTTGAAGAAAAGAGACAAAGAAGAAGAAGATGAAGAGGAGGATGTAGAAGGAGACGAAGAAGAAGAAGAAGAAGAAGAAGAAGAAGAAGAAGAAGAAGAAGAAGAGGAAGAAGGAGATGAATAAGAAAAGAAGAGGATGATTAAGACGATAAAGAAGTAGAAGAAGAAGAAGAAGAAGAAGAAGAAGAAGAAGATGCAGAAGTAGAAGAAGGAGTAGAAGATTAAGAATAAGAAGAAGAAAAAGAAGAAGATAAAGAAGAAGAAGAAGAAGAAGAAGATGATGAAGAAGAAGAAGAAGAAGATTAAGAAGAAGAAAAACAAGAAGACGAAGAAAAAGAAGTACAACAAGAACAAGAAAACGAAAAAGTAGAAGAAGAAGAAGAAGAAGAAGAAGAAGAAGTAGAAGAAGAAGAAGGAGAAGAAGAAGAAGATGAAGAAGAAGAAGAAGAAGGAGAAGAAGAAGATGAAGAAGGGGAAGAAGAAGAAGAAGAAGAAGAAGTTGAAGAAGAAGAAGAAAATGAAGCAGAAGAAGAAGGAGAAGAAGGGAAAGGGGAAGAAGACGAAGAAGAAGAAGAAGATGTAGAACAAGAGGAAGAAGAAGAAGAAGAAGAAGAAGAAGAAGTAGAAGAAGAAGAAGTAATAGAAGGACAACAAAAAGAAGAAGAAGAAGTAGAAGAAGAGGAAGAAGAAGATGAATAAGAAGAAGAAGAAGAAGAAGAAGAATAAGAAGAAGGAGAAGAAGGAGGAGAAGGAGATGATGTAAAAGAAGGAGAAGAAGATGAAGAAGAAAAAGAAGAAGAAGAAGAAGAAGATGATGATGATGATGATGAAGAAGAAGAAGTTGTTGATGAAGAGGAAGAAAAAGATGAAGATGAATAAGAAGAAGAAGAAGAAGAAGAAGTGGAAGAAGAAGACGAAGATGCAGTAGTAGTAGTAGAAGAAGAAGAAGTAGAAAAAGAAGAAAAAAAAAGCGAAGAAGAAGAGAAAGAAGAAGAAGTAGAAGTAAAGGAAGAAGATGAAGAAGTCGAAGATGATGAAGAAGTAAAAGAAGAAGAAGGCAAAGAAGAAGAAGAAGAAGATGAAGAAGGAGAAGAAGAAGAAGAAGACGAAGAAGATGAAGAAGAATTAGCGGAAGAAGAAGAGGAAGAGGAGGAAGAACAAGAAGAAGAAGAATAAGAATAAGTAGAAAAAGAAGAAGAAAAAGTAGAAGATAAAGAAGAAGAATAAGAAGAAGTCAAGATGAAAAATATGAAGAATAATTAGAAGATGAAGAAGTTGAAGAAGAAGGAGGAAGAAGAGGAGGAGAAGAAGAAGAAGAAGTCAAAGAAGAAGAAGAAGAAGAAGCCGAAGAAGAAGAGGAAAAAGATGAAGAAAAAGAAGAAGAGGAAGAAGAAGATGAAGAAGAAGACGATGACGACGAAGAAGAAGGAGATAAGAAGAAGAAGAAGAAGAAGAAAGCTAAAAAGAAGTGGACGATGAAGAATTAGACAAAGAAGAAGCAAAAAAAGAAGAAGGTGAGACAAAGATGAAGAAGAAGAGGAAGAAGAAGAAGCAAA
>JAIUJO010003569.1:17500-30867 GCA_023846275.1 Vanilla planifolia
AGAAGTGGAAGTCAATGAAGTAGAAGAAGAAGAAGAAATAGAAGGAGTAAGGAGAAGATGAAGAAGAAGTAGAAGACGAAGAAGATGAAGAAGAAGAGGCAGGAGAAGTAGATGATGATGTTGAAGAAGAAGAAGAAGAAGAATTACAAAGAAGGAGAAGAAGAAGAGGAAAATAAGAATAAGAATAAGAATAGGAATAAGAAGAATAAGAAGAAGAATAAAATGAAGTAGAAGAAGAAGATGAAGAAGGCGAAGAAGAACAATAAGATGACAAAGAAAAGGAAGAAAAAGAAAGAGAAGAAGAAGAAGGAGAAGAATAAGAAGAAGAAGAAGAAGAAGAAGAAAAAGAAGGAGAAGAAGATGAAGGAGAAGAAAAAAAGGAGAAGGAAAAGAAGTAGAATTAGAAGAAGTAGACAAAGAAGCAGAATAAATAGTAGTAGAAGAAGAAGAACAACAAGAAGGAGAAGTCGAAGAATAAGTCGAAGAAGAGGAAGAAGATGAAGAAGAAGTAGAAGAAGAAGAAGTAGGAGAGCAAGAAGTAGATGAATCAAATCCAGAAGAAGGAGAAGAATGAGAAGAAGAAGAAGACGAAGAAGACGAAGATGATGAAGAAGATGAAGTTGATGAAGAAGAAGAAGAAGAAAAATAACGAGAAGATGATGAAGAAGAAGACAAAGAAGAAGAAGAAGAAGAAGAAGAAGAAAAGGATGATGAAGAAGGAAAAGAAGATAGAAGATGAAGAATAAGAAGAAGAAGGAGAGGAGGAACACGGAGAAGAAGAAATAGAAGGCAAAGAAGAAGAAGAACAAGACAAAGAAGAAGAAGAAGAAAAAGATGGAGAAGAAGTAGTAGAAGAAGAATATGTCGAAGAAGAAGAAGAAGTCGTTGAAGAAGAAGAAGAAGAAGTAAAAGAAGAAGGAAAAGAAGTCAAAGAAGAAGAAGGAAAAAAAGAAGAAGATAGAGAAGGAGAAAAAGAAGAAGAAGAAGAAGGAAAAAAGTGGAAGAAGGAGAAGGAGAACAAAAACAATGAGAAGAAATAGAAGTAGAAGTTGAAGAGAAGGAGAAGAAGAAGAAGAAGAAGAAGAAGAAGAAAAAGAATATGAAGACAAAGATGTAGTAGTACTAGTAGTAGTAGTAGAAGAAGAAGATGGAGAAAAAGGAAAAGAAGACAAAGAAGAAGTCGTAGTAGAAGGGGAAGAAGAGGAGGAAGAAAAAGAAGAAGAAGAAAAAGAAGAAGAGGAACAAGAAGAAAAATAAGATGAAGTAGTAGAAGATGAAGAATGAGAAGAAGAAGAAGCAAAAGAAGGAGAAGAAGAAGAAAAAGAAGAAAAAGAAGAAGAAGAAGAATCAGAAGAAGAACACGAAGACAAAGAAGATGAAGATGAAGAAGTGAAGGAAGACGAAGAGGGAGATGAAGAAGAAGTCGAAGTAGAAGAAGAAGAAGATGAAAGAGGAAGAAGAAGAAGAAGAAGAGGAATGGTAATAATAATAATAATAATAATAATAATAATAATGATAATAATAATAATAATAATATTAATAAGAAGAAGAAAAGGAAAAAGAAGAGGAAGAAGAAGAAGTAAAAGAAGGAGAAGAAGAAGAGGAATAAAAGAAAGAAAAAGAAGCAGAAGAAGATGAAGATGATGAAAAAGAAGAAAAAGAAGAAGATGAAAAGGAAAAAGAAGAAGAAGATGATGAAGAAAAAGAAAAAGATGGAGAAGAGGAAGAAGAAGAAGAAGATGATGAAGAAAAAGAAAAAGATGGAGAAGAGGAAGAAGAAGACAAGTAAGAGGAGGAGGAGGAAGAAGAAGAAGAAGAGGAAGAAGAAGAAGAAGAAGAACAAGAACAAGAAGAAGAGGAGGAAGAAAAGAATGAGAAGTAGGAGATGAAGAAGAAGAAAAAGAAAGCGGAGAAGTCTAAGAGGTAGAAGACAAAGACAAAGAAGAAAAAAACGAATAAGAGGAAGAAGAAGATGATGATGATTATGAGGAAGAACAAGAAAAAGAAGAAGTATTCGAAGAAGAAGAAGAAGGAGAAGGAGTAGGAGAAGAAAAAGAAGTAGATGATGAAGAATAAGGAGAGAAAGAAGAGGAGGAAGAAGATGAGAAATAAAAAGAGATGAAGGTGAAGAAGAAGAAGAAGAAGAAGAAGAAGAAGTAGTAGTAGTAGAAGAAGAAGAAAAGGAAGGAGGAGGTAGAGGATGAGGAGGAAGAAGAGAAGAAGAAGAAGAACAAGAATAAGAAAAAGAAGAATAAGAACAAGTTGTAGAAGAAGATGATGAAGAAGAAGAAGAAAAAGAAGAGGAAGATGAAGAACATGAAGTGGAAGAAGAAGAAGAAAAAGAAGAAGAAGTTGAGGAAGAAGAAGAAGAAGAAGAAGGTGAAGAACAAGAAGAAGAGGAAGAATAACAATAATAATAATAATAATAAGAAAAAGTTGAAGAAGATTAACCAGAAGAAAATGATGAAGGAGAAGCAGAAGAAGAAGAATAAGAGAAAGATGAAGAAGCAAAAGCAAAAGATGAAGAAGAATAAGTAGGTGAAGAAGATAAGGAAGAAGAAGAAGAAGAAAAAGAAAAATTTGATGAAGAGGAAGAAGAAGAAAAAGAAGAAGAAAATGAAGAAGAAGATGAAGGAGAAGAACAATAAGGATAAAAAGGAGGAGGAGGAGGTGGAGGAGGAGGAGAAGAAGTAGATGAAGAAGAAGAAGAAGAAGAAGAAGAAGATGGAGAAGAGGGAGAAGAAGGGGGAGAAGAAGAAGAAGTAGGAGTAGAAGTAGCAGAAGAAGAAGAAGAAGAAGAAAAAGAAGAAGAAAAAGACAAAGAAGTAGAAGAAGAAGATGATGATGAAGATGAAGTAGAAGAAGTAGAAGAAAATGAAGATAAAGAAGATGAAAGAGAAGAAGAAGAAGAAGAAGAAGAAGAAGATGTACAAAAATGAAGAAGAAGAAGAAGAAGAAGAAAAAGAGGATGATGAAGAAGAAAAAGGAGTAGGAGAAGAAGAAGAAAATGAAGAAGGAGAATGAGATGAAGAAAAAGGAGAAGTGGAAGAAGGAGAAGAATTAGAGGGAGAGGAAGAAGAAGAAAAAGAAGAAGAAGAAAAAGAAGAAGTAAAAGAAGAAGAATAAGAAGAAGAAGATGAAGAAGAAGTAGAAGAAGTAGAAGACAAAGAAGAAGAAGAACATGAAGAAGAACAAGAAAAAAAGAAGAACGTGAAGAAGAAGAAGATGAAGAAGAAGAAGAAGAAGAAGAAGAAGAACGTGAAGAAGACAAAGAAGCAGAAGAAGAAGAAGAAGAAAAAGAAGAAGAAGAAGATGAAAAAGAAGAAGGAGAAGGCGAAGAGGAAGACAAAGTAGTAGTAGTAGAAGAAGAAGAAGAAGAAGAAGACAAATAAGAGGAACATGAAGATGAAGAAGATGAAGACGAAGAAGAAGGATAAGAAAAAGAGCAAGATGATGAAGAAGAAGAAGAAGAAGATGAAGAAGAAGAAAAAGAAGAAGGAGAAGAAGAAGAAGAAAATGAAGAAGGAGAATGAGATGAAGAAGAAGGAGAAGAGGAAGAAGGAGAAGAAGTAGAGGGAAAAGAAGAAGAAGAAAAGAAGAAGAATTAGAGGAAGAAGGAAAAGAAGTAGAAGATGAAGAAGAAAAAGAAGAAGAAGAAGAAGAAGACGAAGAAGAAGAAGAAGAAAAGAAGAAAAAGAAGTAGAAGAAGCGGAAGACGAAGAAGTAGAAGAAGAAGAAGGAAGAAAAGAAGAAGAAGAAGTAGAAGAAGAATATGAAGAAGAAGATGAAGAAGAAGAAAATGAAGAAGAAGAAGAAGAAGAACACGAAGGAGAAGAAGAAGGAGAAGAAGAAGAAAAAGAAAAATAATAAGAAGATGGCGAAGAAGAAGGAGAAGTCAAAGAAGTGGAAGAAGAAGAAAAAGAAGAAGAAAAAGAAGAAGAGATGAAGAATTAGGGAAAGAAGAAGAAGGAGGAGAAGAAGAAGATAAAGTTGAAGGGGAAAAAGAAACAGAAGCAGTAGAAGAAGAAGAAGAAGAAGAAGAAGAAGTTGATGATGAAGGACAAGAAGAATATGAAGAAGAAGAAGATGATGATGCTGAAGAAGTAGAACACAAAGAAGAAGAGTAAAATGAAGAACACAAAGATGAAAATGTGGAAGACGTAGAAAGGGAAGATGAAGAAAAAGAAGAAGAAGAAGAAGAAGACGAAGAAGAGGAAGAAAAGAAGAAGAAGAAGAATAAGTAGAAGAAGACAAAGAGGAAGAAGAAGAAGAAGAACAAGAAGAACATGATGAAGAAGAAAAAAGAGAAGATCAAGTAGTAGATGAATAAGAAGCCATAAAAGAGGAGGAAGAAGAAGAAGAAGAGAAAGAAGTAGAAGAAGGGGAAGAAAACCAAGAGGAAGAAGAAGAAGAAGAAGACGAAGAAAAAGAAGAAGAAGAAGAACAAGAAGAGGAAGAAGAAGGAGACGAAGGAGGAGGAGAGCAAGAGGAAGAAGAAGAAGATGAAGAAGAACAAGTTGAAGAAGAGAAAGAAGAAGAAGACGAAGGAGGAGGAGAAGAGGAGGAAGAAGAAGAAGAAAATGTTGAAGAAGAGGAAGATGAAGAAGGTGAAGGAGCAGGAAAAGAAGAGGAAGAAGAAGAAGGAGGAGAAGAAGAAGAAGAAGAAGAAGAAGAAGAGGAAGAAGAAGAAGAATAATAAGAATAAGTAGTAGAAGAAGGTGAAGAAGAATAAGAATAGGAAGAAAACGATGAAGAAGAAGAAGAAGAAAAAAAGGAAGATGATGGAGATGTAGAAGAAGAATAGAGAAGAAGAAGAAGAAGAAGAAGAGGAAGAAGAAGACGAAGAAGAAGAAGAAGAAGAAGAAGAAGAAGAAGAAGATGAAGAAGAGAGAGAAGACAATGAAGAAGAAGGCGAAGTAGAAGCCAAAGAAGAGGAAGATGAAGGAGAAGAAGAAGATGAAGGTAAAGAAGAGGTTGAAGATGAAGAAGAAGAAGGAGGGGGAGGAGGAGGAGGAGGAGGTGGAGAAGAAGAAGAAAAAGATGAAGAAGAAGTGGATGAAGAAGAAAAAGAAGAAGACGAAGAAGAAGAAGTAGGTAAGAAGGAGGAGAAGAAGAAGATGATGAAGAAGGATAAGAAGAAATGAAAAGAAGTTGAAGAAGATGACAAACAAGATGCAAAAATAAAGATGGGAAGAAGAAGGAGAAGAAAAGGAAGAAGAAGAAGAAGAAAAAGAAAAACAAAATAAAGAAGAAGAAAAAGATTGAGAAGAAGAACTAGAAGTAGAAGAAGGAGAAGAAGAACAAGAAGTAGAAGAAGTTGAAGGAGGAGGAGGTGGAGGGGAAGGGAGGAAGAATAAGAAGGTGAAGGAGAAGAAGAAGAAGAAGAAGAAGAAGATGCAGAACGATGAAGAAGAAGAAGAAGAAGACAAAGATGAAGTAGAAGAAGTAAAAGAAGATGAAGAAGAATAAGAAAAAGAAGAAGTAGATGAAAATGAAGAGGAAGAAGAAGAAAAATAAGTGAAAAAATAAGAATTAGAAGAAGAAGAAGAGGAAGAAGAAAAAGTGGACAAAGAAGAGGAGGAGGATGAATAAGAAGAAGAAGAAAAAGAAGAAGAAGAAGTGGAAGAAGAAGAAGATGAAAAAGAAGAAGAAGAACGAGGAAGGGGAGGTTAAGAAGAAGAAGAACAAGAAGATGAAGAAAAGGAAGAAGAAGAAGAAGAACAATAACAAGAAGGAAAAGAATTAAAAAAAGAAGAAGAAAAGGGAGAAGAGGAAGGAGAAGGAGAAGACGAACAATAATAATAATAATAAGAATGAGAAGGAGAAGAAGAAGAAGTAGTAGTAGAAGAAGAAGAAGAAGACAAAGATGAAGAAGTAGAAGAAGAAGAACTGAAAGAAGAAGAAGAAGAAGAAGAATAAGAAGATGAAGAAGATGTAGAAGAAGAAGAAGTGGAAGAAGAGGAAGAAGAAGAAGGAGAAGAAGATGAAGAAGAAGACGAAGAAGAAGAAGGAGAAAGAGAAGAAGAAGAAGAAGAAGGAGAAGAAGATGATAAAGAAGAAGAAGAAGAAAAAGAAGTAGAAGAAAATGATGTTGAAGAAGGTAAATAAGAGGAAGACGAAAAAGAAGAAGAAGAAAAAAATAGAAGAAGTAGACGAAGAAGAAGAAGAAGAAGTGGAAGAAGAAGAAGAACAAGTAGGAGGAGTAGGAGAGGAAGATGGAGAAGAAGAACATGAAAAAGAAGAAAAAGAAGAAGATGCAGATGAAGAAGAAAAATAAGAAGACGTAGAAGAAGAAGGTGGAGAAGAGGAAAGAGAAGAAGAAGAAGAAGAAGACGAAGAAGATGAAAAAAGAAGGGAAGAAGAAGAAGAAGAAAAGGAAGAAGAAGAAGAAGAAGAAGAAGAAGAAGAAGAAATAGAAGAAGACGAAGAAGAAGTAGAAGCAGCAGCAAAAGAAGAAGGTGAAGATTAAGAAGAAAAAGAAGAAGAAGAAGAAGAAGAATGAAAAGAAAAAGAAGAAGAAGTTGAAGAAGGAGAAGAAGGAGAAGAAGAAGAAAAAGATGATGAAGAAGAAGAAAAAGAAGAAGAGAAAATAGAAGCTGAAGAAAATGTTGTCGAACAAGGTAGAGAAGAAGAAGACAAAAAAGAAGAAGAAGAAAAAAATAGAACAAGAAGACGAAGAAGAAGAAGAAGAAGAAGAAGAAAAAGAAGAAGAAGACAAAGTAGAAGAAGAAGAAGAAGGAAAAGAAGAAGAATAAGAAAAAGAAGAAGAAGAAGAGAGAGCAGAAGACAGAGAAGAAGAAGAAGAAGAAGAAGAAGAAGAAGAAGATGAAGAAGAAGAAGTAGAAGAAGAAGAAGAAGAAGAAGAAGAGTAATAGAAGAAGAAGCAGTGACAGTAGAAGAAGAAGAAAAAGAACAAAAGCAGAGAGACAATGAAAAAGAAGAAGATGAAGAAAGAGACAAAGAAATAGAAGACATAGAAGAAGACGATGAAGAATAAGGGGAAGAAAAAGAAGAAGAAGAAGACGAAGGTGAAGGAGAAGGAGAAGGAGAAGAAGAAGAAGAAGAAGAAGAAGAAGAAGAACTTGTGGAAGAAGAAGAAGTAGGAGAAGATGAAGGAGAAGAAGAAAATGAAGTGGAAGAAGAATATAATAATGAAGAAGGAGAAGGAGAAGAAGAAGAAGAAATAGAAGATGATGATGATGATAAAAAAGAAGATGATAAAGAAGAAGAAGAAGAAAAAATTGAAGAACTAAAAGGCAAGTAAGAGGATGACAAAGAAGAGAAAGAAAAGAAGAGGAAGAAGAAGAAAATGAAGTAGAAGAAGAAGAAGAAAAAAAACAAAGAAAAAGAAGAAGAAGAAGAAGAAGAAGGAGTGGAAGAAGAAGATTATGAAGAAGATGAAGATGAAGATGAAGAATAAATCAAAGAAGAAGAAGAAGGAGGAGAAGAAGAAGAAGAAGAAAAAGAAGAGGAAGAAGGAGAAGAAGATGAAAAAGAAGAAGAAGAAGAAAAAGAAGAAGATGGGGAAGAAGAGGAAGAAGTAGAAGAAGAAGAAAAAGAAGAAGAAGATGATGATTAAGAAGAAGAAGAAGAAGAAGAAAATGAAGAACATGAAGAACAAGAAAAAGAAGAAGAAGAAGTAGAAGTAGAAGAAGAAGAAAAAGAAGAATTCAAGAAAGAAGAAAAAGAAGAATAAGAAGAAGAAGAAGAAGAAGATGACGACTAAGAAGAAGTAGAAGAAGAAGAAGAAGAAGAAGATGAAAAAAGAAAGAAGTGGAAGAAGAAGATGATGAAGAAGAACAAGATGATGATGATGAATAAGAAGAAGAAGACGGAGAAGAAGAAGAAGAAGAAGAATAATAAAAAGTCGAAGAAGAAGTTGACAAAGAAGAAGAAGAAGAAGAAGTAGTAGTAGAAGTAGAAGAAGAGGAATAAAATGATGAAGAAGAAGACGAAAAGAATAAGAAGAATGTGACGAAGAAGAAAAAGAAGTTGATGATGATGAAGAAGAAGAGGACTATGAAGAAGAAGAGGAAGAAAAAGAAGAAGAAGTAGAAGAAGAAGAAAAAGGAGAAGATGAAGATGATGATGATGAAGAATTTGAAAATGAAGAAGTAGAAAACAAAGACGGTGAAGAAGAAGAAGAAGTGGAAGTAGAAGAAGAAGAAGAAGAAGAAGAAGTAGAAAAAAGGATGAAGAAGAGAAAGAATAAGAAGAAGAAGAAGTTGAATGAGAAGAAGAGAACGAAGGTGAAGAAGCAGAAGAAGAAGAAGATGACATAGAGCAATAAGAAGAAGACAAAGAAGTAGTAGAAGAAGTACATAAAGAAGAAGAAGAAGAGGAAGAAGAAGAAGAAGAAGAAGGTGAAGAAGAAGAAGAAGAACAAGTCAAACAAGAAGTAGTAGAAGAAGAAGAAGAAATCAAATAAGGCGAAGAGTTGGAAGATGAAGAAGAAGAGGAAGAAGATGATGTTAAAGAACAAGTTGAAGAAGATGATGAAGAAGAAGAAGAATAAGTTTAAGACAGAGAAGAAGAAGATGAAGAAGGAAAAGAAGGAGAAGAAGAAGGACAAGAAGAAGAAAAAGAAGAAGAAGAAAAGAAGAAGATTATGAAGAAGAAGAAGAAAACAAAGAAGAGGTAGAAGAAGCTTAAGAAGAAGAAGAAGAAGAAGAAGAAGATTAAGGAGAAGATGATGAAGAAGAAGAAAAAGAAGAAGAAGAAGAAGAGGAAGTAGAAGAAGATCAAGATGAAGAAGAAGAAGAAGACGAAGAAGATGTATAAGTAGTAGTAGAAGAAAAGCATGCAACAAAAGAAGAAGAAGATGATGAAGAAGAAGAAGAAGAAGAAGAAGAAGAAGAGGAAGAAGAAAAAGAACAAGAAGAAGAAGAAGAAGAAGAAGACGAAGAAGAAGAAGAGAAGAAGACGAAGAAGAAGATAAAGAAGAAGCAGAAGAAAATTAGAAGAAGAAGAAGTAGTAGTAGAAGAGGGAGGAGAAGAAGAAGAAGAAGAAGAAGAGGAAGAGGAAGAAGAAGACAAGGAAGAAGAATAAGAAGAAGAAGAAGAATAAGAAGAAGTAGTAGTCATCGAAGAAGAAGTCGAAGTAGAAGAAGAAGAAGAAGAAATAGAAGAAGAAGAAGAAGAAGAAGAAATAGAAGAAGAAGAAGAAGAAGAAGAAGAAGAAGAAGTTGAACAAGGTGAAGAAGTAGAAGAAGAAGAAGATGATGAAGAAGAAGAAGAATGAGAAGAAGAAAAAGGAGAAGAAGAAGAAGAAGATGAAGAAGAAGAAGAAGAAGGAAAAGATGAACGTGAAGAAGAAGAAAAAGTAGAAGAGGAATATGAATAAGAAGAAGAAGGAGAACTAGAAGAAGAAAGAGAAGAAGAAGAAGACGAAGAGGAAGAAGAAGAAGAAGAAGAAGAAGATGATGATGATGAAGAAGAAGTCAGAGAAGAAGAAGATCAAGAACAAAAAGACGAAGAAAAGGGAGAAAAAGATGGGGAAGAAGAAGAAGAGGAAGAAGAAGAAGAAGAAGAAAAAAGTCGAAGAAGAAGAAGAAGATAAATATGGTGAAGAAGAAGAAGAACTTAAAGAAGGTGAAGAAAAGAAGAAAAAGATGATCATGATGATGGAGAAGAAGTAGAAGAAGAAGATGATGATGATGAAGAAGAAGAAGAAGATGAAGAAGAAGAAGAAGTAGTAGAAGAAGAAGAAGATGCAATAGAAGAAGAAGATGATGATGATGAAGGAGAAGTAGACGATGAAGAAGAAAAAGAAGAAGAAGAAGAGGAAGAAGAAGAAGATGAAGAAGAAGAATTAGAGAAGAAGAAGATTAAGAAGAAGACGAAGAAGATAAAGAAGATGCAGAAGTAAAATTAGAAGAAGAAGAAGAAGAGGAAGGAGAAGAAGAAGAAGACGAAGTAGAAGAAGAGGACAAAGAAGAAAAAAAAGTAGAAGAAGAAGAAGCAGAATAACAAGAATAAGAAGAAGAAGTCGAAGAAGAGGAAGAAGAAGAAGAAAAAGAAGAAGAAGAAGAAGAAGAAGTTAAACAAGGTGAAGAAGTAGAAGAAGAAGAAGAAGAACAAGAAGAAGGAGAAGATGAATGAGAGGAAGAAGAAAAAGGGGAAGAACAATATGAAGAAAAAGAAGAAGGAGAACTAGAAGAAGAAAGAGAAGAAGAAGAAGAAGATGAAGATGAAAAAGAGGAAGAAGAAAAAGATGATGTTGAAGACGTCGAAGAAGAAGAAGAAGAAGATAAAGAACAAAAAGATGAAGAAATGGAAGACAAAGAAGAGGAACAAGAAGAAGAGGAGGAAGAAGAAGAAGATAAAAAAGATGAGGAAGATGAAGAAGTAGACAAAAAAGAAGTAGAAGAAGAAGAAGAAGAAGTGGAAAAACATGAAGTAGATTGAGAGGAAGAGCAATAAGAATAAGAGAAGAAAAAGATACAGAAGAAGAAAAGAAAAAGAGGAAGAAGAGGAAGAAGATTAAGAAGAAGATGAAGAAGAAGAAAAAGAAGAAGAAGAATGTTATAAGGAAGAAGAAGTAGTCGAAGACGATGATGAAGAAAAAAATAAAGAAGCGAAACACGAAGATGGGGAAGAAGAAGTAGAGGAGGAAGAAGAAAAAGAAGTAGAAAAAAAGACGAAGAAGAAGAAGAAGAACAAGAAGAAGACGAAGAAGAGGAAGAAGAAGAAGAAGATGAAGAAGAAGATGATGATGATATTGATGTAGAAGATGGAGAGGAAGAAGAAGACAAAGAAGATGAAGATTAAGGAGATGGAAAAGATGAAGAAGAAGAAGAAGTCGAAGAAGAAGAAGAATAAGAAGAAGAGGAAGAAGAAGAAGAAGAAGAAGAAGAAGAAGAAGGGGAGGAGGAAGAAGAAGAAGAAGAAGAAGAGGAAGAACATGAAGAAGAAGAAGAAGAAGAAGAAGTATAAGACGAAGACGAAGAAGAAGAAGAAGACAAAGAAGAAGAAGAAGAAGAAGAAGAAGAAGGAGAAGAAGTAGAAGAAGAAGAAGGAGAAGGAGAAGAAGAAGGAGAAGAAGAAGAAGAAGAAGAAGAAGACGATGAAGAAGAAGAAGAGGAAGAAGAAGAAGTAGAAGAAGATGATGATGATAAAGTAGAGGAAGAAGAAGAAGAAGAGGATGAAGAAGATGAAGTTGAAGGAGGAGGAGGAGGAGGAGGAGAAGAAGAAGAAGAAGAAGAAGAAGAAGAAGAAAAAGGCGAAAGAGATAAATAAGAAGAATAAGAAGAAGAAGAAGAAGAAGAAGAAGAAGTAGTAGTAGGAGAAGAAGAAGTAGAAGAAGAACAACAACAAGAAGACGAAGAATACAAAGAAGGGGATGAAGAAAAAAAAGGAGAAGAAGAAAATTAAAAAGGAAAAGAGGAATAAGAAGAAGAAGATGATGTAGAAGAAGAAGACGAAGAAGACGAAGAAGAAGAAGAAGAAGAAGAAGAAGAAGAAGAAGAAGAAGAAGAAGAAGTAGAATAACAAGAAGAAGAAGGAAAAAAGAAGAAGAAGGAGAAGGAGAAGAAAAAGAAGAAGGAAAAAAGAAGAAGGAGAAGGAGAAGCAAAAGAAAAACAATGAGAAGATTTAGAAGGAGAAGTTGAATTAGAAGTAGGAGAAGGAGAAGAAGAAGAAGAAGAAATGAAGAAAAAGAATATGAAGACAAAGATGTAGTATTACTAGTAGTAGAAGAAGAAGAAGAAGATGGAGAAAAAGAAAAAGAAGAGAAAGAAGAAGAAGTCATAGTAGAAGGGGAAGAAGTCGAGGAAGAAGAAGAAGAAGAAGAGGAGGAGGAAGAACAAAAAGAAAAATAAGATGAAGAAGAAGAAGAAGTAGTAGAAGATGAAGAGCGAGAAGAAGAAGAAGCAGAAGAAGGTGAAGAAGAAGAAGAAAAGGAAGAAGAAAAAGAAGTAGAAGAAGAATAAGAAGAACATGAAGACAAAGAAGTTGAAAATGAAGAAGTGAAGGAAGACGAAAAGGGAGATGAAAAAGAAGAAGAAGAGGAAGAAGAATGATAAGAAGAAGAGGAATAATAATAACAATAATAATAATAATAATAAACTTAATAAGAAGAAGAAAAAAAAGAATAGGAAGAAGAAGAAGAACTAGAAGAAGGACAAGAAGAAGAAGAATAAAAAGAAGAAAAAGAAGCAGAAGAAGATGAAGATGAACAAGAAAAGAAGAAAAAGAAGAAGATGAAAACTAAAAAGAAGAAGAAGATGATGATGAAGAAAAAGAAAAAGATGGAGAAGAGGAAGAAGAAGAGAAGAAGGAAGAGGAGGAGGAAGAAGAATAAGAAGATGAGGAAGAAGAAGAAGAAGAAGAAGAACAAGAAGAAGAGAAAGAAGAAAAAGAATGAGAAGTAAGAGATGAAGAATAAGAAAAAGAAAGCAGAGAAGTCTAAGAGGGAGAAGACAAAGATGAAGAAGAAAAAAATGAAGAAGAGGAAGAAGAAGATGATGATGATTATGAAGAGAAGAAGAAGAAGAAGTATTAGAAGAAGAAGAAGAAGGAGAAGGAGAAGAAAAAGTAGGAGAAGAAAAAGAAGAAGAAGATGAAGAAAGAGGAGAGAAAGAAGATAAAGAAGAAGATGAGAAATAAAAAAAAAGATGAAGGTGAAGAAGAAGAAGAAGTATTAGTAAAAAAAGAAGAAGAAGAAAAGAAAGGAGTAGGAGGAGGAGGAGATGGAGAACATGAAGTGGAAGAAGAAGAAGAAGAAGAAGAAAAAGAAGAAGAAGAAGTTGATGAAGGAGAAGAAGAAGAAGAAGAAGGTGAAGAACAAGAAGAGGAAGAATAACAACAATAATAATAATAATAATAATAAGAAAAAGAAGAAGAAGATTAATAAGAAGAAAATGATGAAGGAGAAGAAGAATAAGGATAAAAAGAAGAAGAAGAATAAGGAGGAGGAGGAGGAGCAGAAGAAGAAGTAGATGAAGAAGAAGAAGAAGAAGAAGGAGAAGAGGGAGAAGAAGAGGGAGAAGAAGAAGAGGTAGGAGTAGAAGTAGCAGAAGAAGAAAAAGATAAAGAAGAAGAAGAAGAAGAAGAAGAAGAAGAAGAAAAAGTATAAGAAGAAGATGATGATGAAGATGAAGTAGAAGTAGTAGAAGAAAATGAAGATGAAGAAGATCATGATGAAGAAGAAGACAAACAAGAAGTAAAAGAAGAAGTTATGGTAGAAGAAGATGATGAAGAAGAAGAAAAAACAAGAAGGAGAAGAAGAAGAACTACACAAAGAAGAAGAAGACAGAAAAAGAACAAGATGAAGAAGATGAAGAAGAAGAAGAAGTAGATGAATATGAAGAAGAAGAAGAAGAAGAAGTAGTAGTAGAAGAAGAAGAATTAAATGAAGTAGAAGAAA
>JAIUJO010003832.1:12500-15000 GCA_023846275.1 Vanilla planifolia
ATCTTCTTTCTCTTCTTCTTCTTCCTCTTTCTTTTCTTCTTCTTCTACTTATTCTTATTCTTCTTCATATTCTTCATCTTCTTCTTCCTCTTCTTCTTCTTCTTCTTCTTCTTCTTCTTCGTCTTCTTCTTCTTGTTTTTCTTCTTCATTTACTTCTTCAACATAACCTTCTTCTTCTTCTTCTTTTTCTTCCTAATCTTCTTCTTCTAATTCTTCTTCTTATTCTTCTTCTTCTTCTACTACTTCATGTCCTCTTTTTCTTCCTCCTCTTCTTCTTCTTCCTCTACTACTTCATCTTCTTCATCTTCTTCTTCTTCTTCTTCTTCTTCTTATTCTTCTTCTTCTTTGACTTTTTCTGCCCCTCCTCCTTCTTCTTCTACTTCTTCTACTTCTGCTTCTTCTACTTCTTCTTCTTCTTCTTCTTCTTCTTCGACTCCTTTGGCTTATTCTGCTTCTTCTTCCCCTTCTTCTTCTTGTCCTTCTACTTCTTCTTCCTTTTCTTGTTCTTGTTCTTGTTCTTCTTCTTCTTCTTCTTCTTTGTCTTCTTCTTCTTCTTCTTTTACTTCTTATTCTTCGTCTTCTTCTTCTTCTTTTTCTCCTTCTTCTTTGACTTCTTCTTCTCCTTTTTCTTCTTCGTTATCTACTTCTTTTTTTTCTTCAACTTCTTCGTCTTCACCTTCTTCTTCCTCTTCCTCTTCCTCTTCCTCTTCTTCTTCTTCTTCATCTTCTTCTTCTTCTTCTTCTTCTTCTCCTTGTTCTTCTCCTTCTTGTACTCCTTCTTCTTCTCCTTCTTCTTCTGCTTCTCCTTCTCCTTCTCCTTCTTCTTCTCCTTGTTCTTTTCCTTCTTCTTGTTGTTCTCCTTCTCCTTCATCATCTCCTTCTCCTTCTTCATCTCCTTCTCCTTCTTCTTCTTTCCCTTCTTTTGCTTCTTCTTCTCCTTCTTCATCTCCTTCTTTTTCTTCTTGTTCTTCAACTTCTTCTTCTTCTTCTTCTTCATCATCTTCATCATCTTCTTCTTCTTCTTCTTCCTCCACTTCTTCCACTTCTTCCTCTTCTTCTTTTTCCTCCTCTTCTCCCTCTACTTCTTCTTCTTTTTCTTCTTCTTCTTCTTCTTCTTTTACTTCTATTTTTTTTTCTTTTTTTTCTTCTTCTTCTTCTTCTTCTTCTTCTACTTTTTCTTCTTTTTCTTCATCCTCTTCTACATTACCTTCTTCTTCTTCTTCTTCTTCTTCTTTTGCTTATTCTTCTTATTGTTATACTTCTTATTCTTCTTCTTTCTCTTCTACCACTTCTTTGTCTTTTTATTTTTCTTCTTCCTCCTCTTCTTCTTCTTCTTTTCTTTTTCTTCTTCTTGTCCTTCTTCTTCTTCTTCTTCCTCTTCATCCACTTCTTCCTCTCCTTCTTATTCTGCCTCTTCTTCCTCTTCTTCTTCTTGTTCTTTTACATATTCCAATACTTCATCGTCGTCTCCTTTTCCTTCTTCTTCTTCGTCTTCTTCTTCTTCTTCTACTAATAATAATACTACTACTTCCTCTTCTTCTTCTTCTTCTTCTTCATCTCCTACTTCATCTTCTTCTTCTTCTATAACTTCTTCTTCTTCTTCTTCTTCTTCGTCTTCTTCATTATCCTCTTCTTCTCCTTCTTCTTCATCTTCTTCTTCCTCTTCTTCTTCTTCTTCTTCGTCTTCTTCTTCTTCTTCTTCTTTTTCCTCTTCTTCTTCTTCTTCTTCTTCTTCTTCTTCATCTTCTTCCCCTTCCTTTTCTTTTTCCTCTTCTTCCACTTCTTCTTCTTCTTCTTCTTTTTCTTCTTTTACTACTTCTTCCTCTCCAACATCTTCTTCATCCTCTTCTTCTTTACCTTTCCCTTTTTCTTCTTCTACTTTTTCTCCTTCTTTTTCTTCTTTTTTTGTTCTTCTTCTTTTTCTACTTCTTCATCTACTTCTTCTTCCTCTTCATCCTCTTCTTCATATTCTTCTTCTTCATCCTCTCCTTCTTCTTCTGCTTCTAATTCTTCATCTCTTTCTTCTTCTTCTTCTTCTTCATCATCATCTTCTTCTTCTACTACTAATTCTTCTTCTTCTTCTTCTTCTTCCTTTTCTTCTTCTTCTACTTCTTCGTTTTCCTCTTCTTTCACTTCTTCCACTTCTTCTTTTTCCTCCTCTTCTTCCTCAACTTCTTCTTCTTCTTTTTAATCTCCTTCTTCTTCTTCATCTTCTTCTTCTCCTTCTTTGTCTTCTTCTTCTTCTTCTTCTTTTTGTTCTTCTTCTTCTTCTTTTCCTTCTCCACTTCTTCCTTTTCTTCTTGTTCTTAATCTACCGCTTCATCTTCTTGTTCTTCTTCTTCTTCTTCATAATCTTTTTCTTCTTCTTCTTCTTCTTTGCCTTCGTTATCTTCTTCTTTTTTTCTTCAACTTCTTCGTCTTCGCCTTCGTCTTCCTCTTCTTCTTCTTCTTCACCTTATTCTTCTTCTTCTTCTTCTTCTTCTCCTCCTCCTCCTTCTTC
>JAIUJO010003832.1:22500-25000 GCA_023846275.1 Vanilla planifolia
TTACTATTGCTACTAATTTCTCTTCTTTTTCTTCTTTTTCTTCTTGTTCTTCTTCCTCCTGTAATTTTTTTCCTTGTATTCTTCTTCTTCAACATCTTCTTCTACTTCTTACTATTCTTCTTCCTCTCTTTTTTCTTCTTCTTCTTCATATTCTTATCCTTCTTGTTCTTTGACTTCTTCTCCTTCTTCTTCTTCTTCTTTTTCTTCTTCTTCTTCTCCTTCCCTTCCTCCTCCATCTTCTTCTTCTTCATCTCCTTTAGTTTCTTCTTCTTCTTCTTCTTCATCTTCTTCTTCTTCTTCTTCCATTTCTTCTTCTTCTTCTTCTTCTTCTTCTTCGACTTCTTCTTCTTCTCTTGCTTCTTATTCTTCTACTTCTTTTTCTTCTTCTTCTTTATCTCCTTCTTCTTCTTCTTCTTCTTCTTCATCTTCTTCTTCTTCTTCTTCAACTTCTTGCTATTCTTCTTCCTTCTTCTTCTTCATTTTCTTATTCTTCTTGTTCTTTGACTTCTTCTCCTTCTTCTTCTTCTTCTTCTTTTTCTTCTCCTCCCCCTCCTTCTTCTGCTTCTAAATTCTTCTTCTTCTTCATCTCCTTTAGCCTCTTCTTCTTCTTTTTCTTCATTTATTTCTTCATCTTCTTGTTTTTCTTATTCATCTTCTTCTTCTTCTTCTTCTTCTTCGTTTTCTACTTCTTCTCCTACTTCTTATTCTTCTACTTCATTTTCTTCTTCTTTTTCGTAATCTCCTTCTTCTGGTTCTTCCTCTTCTTCTTCTTCTTCTACTTCTTGCTGTTCTTCTTCTTCTTCTTAAAATTCTTGTTCTTTGACTTCTTCTCCTTCTTCTTCTTCTTCTTCTCCTCCTCCTCCTTCTTCTTCTCGTTCTTATTCTTCTTCATCTCCTTTAGCTTCATCTTCTTCTTCTTCTTTTTCTTCTTCTTCTACTTCTTCTTCTTCTTGTTTTTCTTATTCTTCTTCTTCTTCTTCTTCTTCTTCTTCGTCTTCTTCTTCTTCTCCTGCTTCTTATTCTTCTTCTTCTTCTTCTTCTTTCATCTCTTTCTTCTTCTTCATATTCTTCTTTTCTTTGCCTTATTCTTTGTTTTCTTCTTCTTCTATTCTTCTTCTTCTTCTTCTATTTTGCCTTCTAATTCTTCTTCTTCTTCTTCTACTCTGTCTTCTTCTTCTTCTTCTTCTTCTTCTTCTTCTTCGTCATCTTCTTCTTCTTTTCCTTCATCTTCTTCGTCTTAGCCTTCGTCTTCTCCTTCTTGTTCTTCCTCTTCGACTTCGTCTACTTCTTCTTCTTCTTCCTCTTCTTCTTCTTCTTCTTCATCTTCTTCCTCTTCTTCTTTTTCATCTCGTTCTTCTTCTTCTTCTTCTTCGTCCCCTTCCACTTCTTCCTTTTCTTCTTCTTCTTTTCTTCTTCTTCTTCTTCTTCTTTTTCTTCATCTTCTTCATCTTCTTCATCTTCTTCTTCTTCCTCAACGTCTTCCACTTCTTCCTCTTCTTCTTTTTCCTACTCCTCTTCTTCCTCAACTTCTTCTTTTTCTTTTTCTTCTTCTTCTTCATCTTCTTCTTTTCCTTCTATTTGTTGCTGTTCTTCTTCTTTTTCTTCTTCTTCTTCTTCTTCTTCTTCCACTTCTTCCTTTTCTTCTTCTTCTTCTTCTTCTTCTGCAAATTCTTCCTCTTCTTTTACAGCTTTTTCATCGTCTTCTTCTACTTCTTTTTCTTCTTTTTCTTCATCCTCTTCTTCTTTACCATCTTCTTCTTCATCTTCTTCTTCTTCTTTTTCTTATTCTTCTTCTTTTTATACTTCTTATTCTTCTTCTTCTTCCCATTCTTCCACTTCTTTGCCTTTTTGTTCTTCTTCTTCCTCTCCTTTCCCTTCTTCTTCTTTTTATTGTTTTTTTTTTTCATCTTCTTGTTGTTCTTCTTCTTCTTCTTCCTCTTCATCCACTTCTTCCTCCCCTTCTTATTCTTCCTCTTCTCCCTCTTCTTCTTCTTGTTCTTTTTCATCCTCTTCTTCTTCATCATCGTCTCCTTTTTCTTCTTGTTCTTCGTCTTCTTCTTGTTCTTGTTCTTCTTCTTCTATTACTACTACTACTACTTCCTCTTATTCTTCTTCTTCTTCCTCTTCCTCTTCTTCTTCATCATCTTCTTCTTCTTCTCCTTCTTCATCTTCTCTTTCTTCTACAACTTCTTCTTCTTCTTCTTCCTCCTCTTCTTCTTCTTCTTCTTCTTCTTCTTCTTCTTTTTCCTCTTCTTCTTGTTGTTGTTCTTCTTCTTCCTTTTTTTTGCTCTTCTTCCTCTTCTTCTTCTTCATCATCTTCTTCTTCTTCTTCTTCTGATTCTTTTACTTCTTCTTCTTCCTCTCCATCATCTTCTTCATCCTCTTCTTTTTTACCATCCTCTTTTTCTTCTTCTACTGTTTCTTCTTCTTCTTCTTCGTGTTTTTCCTGTTCTTCTTCTTCTTCTTCGTGTTTTTCCTGTTCTTCTTCTTTTTCTACTTC
>JAIUJO010003421.1:12500-17500 GCA_023846275.1 Vanilla planifolia
ATGAAGGAGAAGCACTGAGGAAGAGAAGAAGAAGAAGAAGAAGAAGAAGAAGAGGATGAAGAAGAAGAAAAGGGGGAAAAAGAAGAGTAAGAAGAACAAGATGATGGAGGAGAAGAGGAAGAAGAAGAAGTGAAAGAAGAAGAAGAAGAGGAAGAAGAAGAAGAAGTAGAGGAAGAAGTAGAAGATGGAGAAAAAGAGGAAGAGGAAGAAGTAGAGGAAGATGATGAAGAAGAGGAAAATGAAGAAGAAGAAGAAGAAAAAGTAGAAAAAGAAGAAGAAGAAGAAGGAGAAGAAGAAGAAGTAGAAGAAAATAATAATAATAATAATAATAAGAAAAAGAAAAAAGAAGAAGGAGATGAAGAGAAAGAAGAAGGCAAAGTAGAAGAAGAAGAACCAGAAGAAGAAGAAGAAGAAACAGAAGAAGAAGAAGAAAAGTAGAAGAAGAAGAAGAAGAAGAAGAAAAAGAAGAAGAAGATGATGATGATGATCAAGAAGAAGTGGAAAAGGAAAAAGAAACAGAGCAAGATGAAGAAGGGGATTAAGAAGAAGAGGAAGACGAAGAAGTGGAAGAAGAAGAAGAAGAGGAAGAGGAAGAAGAAGAAGAAGAAGAAGAAGAAGATGGAGAAGAAGAAGTAGAAGAAGCAGAAGAAGAAGATGATAAAGAAGAAGAAGAAAAAGAAGAAGTAGAGGAAATGGAAGAAAAAGAGGAAGAGGAAGAAGAAAAAGAAAAAAAAAGAAGAATAACAAGAAGTAGAAGGAGAAGAAGAAGAAGAAGTAGAAGAAGATGGAGAGATAGAAGAAGTAGAAGAAGAAGAAGAAGAATAAAGGAGAAGAAGAAGAAGATGAAGAGAAGAAGAAGAAGAAGGGCAAGAAGAAGAGGTGAAAGAAGAAGAAGAAGAAGAAGAAGAAGACAGAGAAGAAGAAATAGAAGGAGATGAGGAAATGAAGAAGAAGTAGTAGAAGAAGAAGAAAAAGAAGAAGAAATAGAAGAAGAAGAAGAAGATAGAGAAAAAAAGCTAGAATAACAATAATAAGAAGAAGATGAGGAAAAAGAAGAAGAAGAAGAAGAAGAAGAAGAAGAGGAACAAGTGGAAGAAGAAGAAGAAAAAGAATAAGGAGGAGAAGAAGTAGAACCAGAAGAAGAAGGAGAAAAGGACAAGAGGAGGAGGAAGAAGAAGAAGAAGATGGATAAGAAGGAGAAAAAGAAAAAGAGAAGGGGAAGAAGAAGAAGGAGAAAAGAAGAAGAAGATGTAGAAAAAGAAAGAAGAAGAAGATGGAGAACAAGAAGAAGAAAGGGAAGAAGAAGATGAAGAAAAAGAAGGAGATGAAGAAGAAGAAAAAGAAGGAGAAGAAGAAGATGAAGAAGAAGAAGAAGTAGAAGAAGAAGAAGAAGAAGAAGAAGAAGAAGATGATGATGATGATGATGAAGATGAAGAAGAAGCATAAGAAGAAGAAAAGGAAGAAGAGAAGAAGAAGTGGAAGAAGAAGTAAAAGAAGAGAAAAAGTAGTAGTAGTAGTAGAAGAAGAAGAAGAAGAGGAGGAGGTGGAGTAGGAAGAATATGAAGAGGAAGAACAAGAAGGAAAAAGACGAAGAAGAAGAAGAAGAAGAAGAAGAAAGAAGAAGAAGTAGAAGAAGAAATAAGAGAAGTAGAAGTAGAAGAAGAAGAAGAAGAAGAAGAAGAAGAGGAAGAAGATGACGAAGAAGAAGAAGAAAAACAAGAAGAAGAAGAAGAAGAAGAATAAGAGTCAGAAGAAGAAGAGGAAGAGAAGAGAAGAAGAAGAAGAAGAAGAGAAAAAGAAGAAGAAGAAGAAGAACAAGAAGAAGAAGATGATTAAAACAAATAATAAGAAGAAGAAGAAGTAGAAGAAGAAGAAGAAGAAGAAGGAGAAGAAGAACAATAACAAGAAGAATAAGAAGAAGTGTAAAAAGAAGAAGAAAAATATGAAGGAGAAGAAAAAGAAAGTAGTAGGAGAAGAAGAGGAAATGGAAGAAAAAAGAAGAAGAAGTGGAAATAGAAGAAAAAGAAGAAGAAGAAGAAGAAGAAGGAGAAGAAGAAGAGGAAGAAGAATAAGAATAAGAAGAAGAAGAAGAAGAAGAAGATGATGGTGATGATGATGATTAAGAAGGAGAAGAAGAAGAAGAAGAAAAAGAAGGAGAAGAAGAAAAAGGAGAAGAACAAAAGGAATAAGGAGGAGAAGAAAAAGAATAAGGAGAAGAAGGAAAAGAGGAAGAGAAGGAGCAGAAGAAGAGGAAGAAGAAGAAGAAGAAGAAGAAGAAGAAAAAGAAGAAGAAGGAGAAGAAGAAGAAGAAGAGAAAGAGAAAGAGAAAGAGGAGGAAGATGAAGAAGAAGAAGAAGAAAAGGAGGGGGATGAAGTAGAAGAGGAAGAATACGAAGAACAGAAGGAGAAGAAGAAGAAGAAGAAGAAGAGAAGAAGAAGAAAGAAGAAGACAAAGTAGAAGAAGAAGAACAAGAAGAAGGAGAAGAAGAAAACAAAGAAGAAGAAGAAAAGCAGAAGAAGAAGAAGAAGAAGAAGAAGAAGAAGAAGAAGAAGAAAAAGAAGAAGAAGAAGATGATGATGATCAAGAAGAAGTGGAAATGGAAGAAGAAAAAGAGAAAGATGAAGAAGGGGATTAAGAAGAAGAGGAAGACGAAGAAGTGGAAGAAGAAGAAGAAGAGGAAGAGGAAGAAGAAGAAGAAGAAGAAGAAGAAGAAGAAGAAGATGGAGAAGAAGAAGTAGAAGAAGTAGAAGAAGAAGATGATAAAGAAGAAGAAGAAAAAGAAGAAGTAGAGGAAATGGAAGAAAAAGAGGAAGAGGAAGAAGAGAAGAAAAAAAAAGAAGAATAACAAGAAGTAGAAGGAGAAGAAGAAGAAGAAGTAGAAGAAGATGGAGAGGTAGAAGAAGTAGAAGAAGAAGAAGAATAAGGAGAAGAAGAAGAAGATGATGAAGAAGAAGAAGAAGGGCAAGAAGAGGAGGTGAAAGTGGAAGAAGAAGAAGAAGAAGAACAAGAAGAAGACAGAGAAGAAGAAATAGAAGGAGATAAGGAAATGAAGAAGAAGAAAAAGTAGAAGAAGAAGAAAAAAGAAGAAGAAATAAAGAAGAAGAAGAAGATTGAGAAAAAGAGCTAGAATAACAATAATAAGAAAAAGAAGAAGATGAGAAAAAGAAGAAGATGAAGAAGAAGAAAAAGAAGGAGGAGAAGAAGAAGATGAAGAAGAAGAAGAAGTAGAAGGAGAAGAAGAAGAAGAAGATGATGGATGATGATGAAGATGAAGAAGAAGAAGAAGAAGAAGAAGAAAAAGAAGAAGAAGAAGAAGAAGAAGTGGAAGAAGAAGTAAAAGAAGAAGAAAAAGTAGTAGTAGCAGTAGTAGAGAAGAAGGAAGAAGACGAGGAGGAGTAGGAAGAATATGAAGAGGAAGAACAAGAAGAAGAAGAAGAAGAAGTAGAAGAAGAAATAGGAGAAGTAGAAGTAGAAGAAGAAGAAGAAGAAGAAGAAGAGGAAGAAGATGACGAAGAAGAAGAAGAAAAAACAAGAAGAAGAAGAAGAACAAGAAGAATAAGAGTCAGAAGAAGAAGAGGAAGAGA
Source organism: Vanilla planifolia (assembly GCA_023846275.1). NCBI lineage: Eukaryota > Viridiplantae > Streptophyta > Magnoliopsida > Asparagales > Orchidaceae > Vanilla > Vanilla planifolia. Next base: position 16,086 of record JAIUJO010003421.1, read on the forward strand.
AATAAGAAGAGAAGAAGAAGAAGAAGAAGAAGAAGAGGAAGCAGAAGAAGAAAAAGAAGAAGAAGATGATGATTAAAACAAATAAGAAGAAGAAGAAGAAGTAGAAGAAGAAGAAGAAGAAGGAGAAGAAGAACAAGAACAAGAAGAATAAGAAGAATTAAGAAGAAGTGTAAGAAGAAGAAAAATAAGAAGTTGAAGAAAAAGAAGTAGGAGAAGAAGAGGAAATGGAAGAAAAAGAAGAAGAAGTTGAAGAAGAAGAAGAAGAAGAAGAAAAAGAAGAAGAAGTAGAAATAGAAGAAAAAGAAGAAGAAGAGAAGAAGAAGAAGCAGAAGAAGAAAGAGAAGAAGAAGAAGAAGAAGAATAAGAATAAGAAGAAGAAGAAGAAGAAGAAGAAGAAGAAGATGATGATGATGATTAAGAAGGAGAAGAAGAAGAAGAAGAAAAGGAGAAGAAGAAAAAGGAGAAGAATAAAAGGAATAAGGAGGAGAAGAAAAAGAATAAGGAGAAGAAGGAAAAGAGGAAGAAGAAGGAGCAGAAGAAGAGGAAAAAGAAGAAGAAGAAGAAGAAGAAGAAGAAGAAGAAGAAGAAGAAGAAGACGAGAAAGAGAAAGAGAGAGGAGGAAGATGAAGAAGAAGAGGAAGAAAAGGAGGGGGATGAAGAAGTAGAAGAGGAAGAATACGAACAACAGAAGGAGAAGAAGAAGAGAAGAAGAAGAAGAGGAAGAAGAAGAAGAATAATAATAATAAGAATAAGAATAAGAGGAAGAAGAAGAAGAAGAAGAAAAAAAAAAGAAGAAGGTGATGAAGAAGAAGATGAAGAGAAGAAAGAAGAAGAAAAGAAGAAGAAGAAGAAGAAGAAGAAGAAGAAGAAGAAGAAGAAAAAGAAGGTGAAGGTGAAGAATAAGAAAGATAGGAAGAAGAAGAAGAAGAAGAAGAAGAAGATGTTGAAGAAGAAGTCGAAGTGGCGAAAGAAATGAGATGAAGAAGAAGAAGAAAAATAACAAGAAGTTGAAGATGAAGAAGTGGAAGATGAAGAAGTGGAAGATGAAGAAGAAGAAGAAGAAAGGGAAGAAGAAGACGAAGATGAAAAAGAGAAAGAATGAGGGAAAAAAGAAGAAGAGAAGAAGAAGAAGAAGAAGGAGAACAAGAAGTTGATGATGACGAAGAAAAAGGAGAAGAAGATGATGATGAAGAAGAGAAGAAGAAGAAGATGAAGAAGTAGAAGAGGAAAGAAGATGAAGAAGTAGAAGAGGAAGAAAAAGTAGTAGTAGTAGTAGTAGAAGAAGAAGAAGACGAGGAGGAAGAACAAGAAGATGAAGAAGAAGAAGAAGTAGTGAAGAAGAAAAATAAACATGTAGAAAAAGAAGAACAAGAAGAAGAAGAAGTAGCAGAAGTATAGAGGAGGGAGAAGAAGAA
>JAIUJO010003421.1:22500-25000 GCA_023846275.1 Vanilla planifolia
AGAAGAAGAAGATGAACAAGAAGAAGATTAAAAGGAAGGAGAAAAAAAGAAGAGAAGATGATGAAGAAGATAAGAATAATAATAGAAGAAGAAGAAAAAGAAGATGAAGATGAAGAAGAAGAAGAAGAAGAAGAAGAAAGAAAAAGAATAGAAGAAGAAGAAGAAGGAGAAGAAGAAGTGGAGGAAGAGAAGAAGAAGAAGAAGAAGAAGAAGAAGAAGAAGCGAAAGAAGAAAAGGAAGCAGAACAAGTGGAGGAAGAACAAGAAGGAGAAGAAGAAAAAGAAGAAGAAGAAGAAATAAAGAAGAAGAAGAAAAAGAAAAAGAAGAAGAAGAAGAGAAAGAAGGAGAAGGAAGAAAAATAAGAAGAAGAAGAAGAAGAAGTGAAGAAGAACAGGAAGAAGAAGAAGAGAAGCAAGTGAAGAAGAAGAGCAAGAAGAAAAAGAAGAAAAGAAGAAGTAGAGGAAGAAGAAGAAGAAAAAGAAGAAAAGAGAAAGAAGATGAAGAAGAAGATTACGAAGAAGTTGAAGTAGTAGTAGAAGAAGAAGAAGAAGAAGAAGAAGAAATAGAAGAAGTAGAAGAAGGAGAAGAAGAAGAAGATAAACAAGAAGAAGATTAAGAGGAAGGAGAAAAAGATGAAGAAGAAGAATAAGAATAACAATAAGAAGAAGAAAAGAAGATGAAGATTAAGAAGAAGAAGAAGAAGAAGAATAAGAAGTAAAAAAGCAGAAGAAGAAGAAGAAGAAGTGGAGGAACATGAAGAAGAAGAGGAAGAAGAAGAAGATGAAGTAGAAGAGGAAGTAGAAGAAGAAGAAGAAGAAGAAGAAGCGAAGAAGAGAAGGAAGAAGAACAAGTGGAAAAAGAACAAGAAGGAGAAGAAGAAATAAAAGGAGAAGAAGAAATAGAAGAAATAAATGAACAAGAAGAAAAGAAGAAGAAGAAGAAGATGTAGAAGTAGAAGAAGAAGGAGAAAAAGCAGAAAAAACAAGATGAAGAATAAGAATAAGAAAAAAGAAGAAGAAGAGGAGAAGAAGTAGAAGAAAAAGAATAAGAAGAAGAAGAGGAAGAAGAAGAAGAAGAGGAAGATGAAGGAGAAGAGGAGGAAGAAGAAGAAGAAGAGGAAGATGAAGGAGAAGAGGAGAAGAAGAAGAAGAAAAGTAGACGAGGAAGAAGGAGAAGGAGGAAGAAGAGAAGAAGGAACGGAAGAAGAAGAAGAAGAAGAAGAGCAGATGAAGAAGAAGAAGAAGAAGAAGAAGAAGAAGACAAAAAGGAAGAAGATGAAAAAGAAACAAGAAAAAAAAGAAGACGAACAAGAAGATGAAGAAGGGGAAGAAGAAGATGACGATGATGAGGAAGTAGAAGATGAAGAAAAAGAAGAAGACGAAGAAGAAGAGGAAGAAGAAGAAGAAGAAGAAAAAGAAGAAGAAGATGAAGAAGTAAAAAAGAAGAACAAGAACATGAAGATTAAGAAGAAGAAGAAGAAGAAGAAGAAGAAAGAAGAAGAAGAAGAACGAGAAGAAGAAGAAGAAGGAGGGGAGGAGGAGGAAGATGGGAAAGAAGAAGAAGAAGAAGAAGAAAGAGAAGAAGGAGAAGAAGAAAAATAAGAAGAGGAAGAAGGTGTTGAAGAAGAAGAAGAAGTGAAGAAGAAGAGGAAGATGATGAAGAAGAAGAAGAAGAAAAAGAAGGAAGAAGAAGCAGAAGAAGAAGAAGAAAAGAAGATGAAGAAGAAGAAGATAAGATGAGGAAGAAGAAGATGAGGAAGAAGAAGAAAAAGGAGACAAAGAAGAAAAAGAAGAAGTAGAAGAAGAAGGAGAAGAAGAAGAAGAAGAAGAAGATGATGATGATGAAGAAGAGAGGAAGTTAAAGAAGAAGAAAAAGAAGAAGAAGAAGAAGATGAGTAAGTAGAAGAAGTAGATAAGAAGTGGAAGAAGAAGTAGATGAAGAAGAAAAAGTGGAAGAGAAGAAGAAGAAGAAGTTGAAGAAGAAGAAGAAGAAGAAGAAGTGGAAGAAGAAGATGAAGAAGAAGGAGAAGCAACGAAGAAGAAGTGCAAGAAGAAGAAGAAAAAGAAGAAGAAGAGGTAGAGAAGAAGAAGAAGAAGAAGAAGAAGAAAGAAAGGAAGAAGATGAAGAAGAAGTTTACGAAGAAGTAGTAGTAGAAGAAGAAGAAGAAGAAGAAGAAGAAGAAATAGAAAAAGTAGAAGAAGGAGGAGGAGAAGAAGAAGAAGATGAACAAGAAGAAGATTAAGAGGAAGGAGAAATAGATTAAGAAGAAGAATAACAATAACAATAAGAAGACAAAAAGAAGATGAAGATTAGAAGAAGAAGAAGAAGAAGAAGAAGAAGAAGAAGTGAAGGAAGAAGAAGAAGAGAGAAGAAGAAGAAGATGAAGTAAAAGAGGAAGTAGAAGAAGAAGAAGAAGAAGAATCGAAAGAAGAAAAGGAAGAAGAACAAGTGGAAAAAGAACAAGAAGGAGAAGAAGAAATAAAAGGAGAAGAAGAAATAG
>JAIUJO010003313.1:0-2500 GCA_023846275.1 Vanilla planifolia
TTTTTCTTCTTCTTCTTCATCTTCTTCTTCATCATCATCATCATCATCATCATCTTCTTCTTCTTCTTCTTCTCCTCCTCCTCAACCTTCTTCCTTTTCTTCTTCTTTTTTTCTTCTTCTTCTTCTCCATCTCCTCCATCTTCTTCTTCTTCTTCTTCTTCCTTTTCCTCTTCTTTTGCTTCTTCTTCTTGTTCTTCTCCTTCTTCTTCTCCTCTTTCTTCTTCTCTTTCTCTATCTCTTTCTTCTTCTTCTTCTTCATCATCTTCTTCAATTCTTCTTATCTTTCTTCTTCTTCTTCTTCCAATTCTTCTTCTTCTTCCTCTTCCTCTTCTTCTTTTCTTTTGTTCTTCTTCTTCTTCATTTTTTCTTCTTCTTCATCATCTTCTTCTCCTTCTTCTTTTTCTTCTTCTTTTTTTCTTTTTCTCCTTCTTCTTTTTCTTCTTCCTCTTCTTCTCTTCTTCTCTTCTTCTTGTTCTTAATCATCATAATCATCATCATCTTCTTCTTTTCTTCTTCATCTTCTTCTTCTTGTTGTTTTTCTACTTCTCCTTTATCATCATCATCTTCTTCTTCTTCTCGTTCCTCCCTTTCTTCTTCTTTTTGTTCCTCTTCTTCTTCTTCTTCTCATCCATCATCTTTTTCTTCCATTTCTTCTCAGTCTCCTTAATCTACTGCTTCTTGTTCTACTTCTTCTTCTTCTTCTTCTTCTTCTTCTCCTTCTTTTGCTTCTTCTTCTTCTTCTTCTTTTTCATCTTCTTCTTCTTCTTCATCTCCTTATTCTTCATCATCTTCTTCTTCTTCTGTTGCTTCTTTTTTTACTACTACTACTTCTTCTTCTTCTCCGACTTATGCTTCATATTCTTCTTGTTCTCCTTCTTCATCTCTTTCTTCTTCTCCTTCTCTCTCTCCTTCTTCTGCTTCTCCTTCATCTTATTCTTCTCCTTCTCCTTCTCCTTCTACGTCTTCTTCTTCTTCCTTTTCTTCTTCTACTTTTTTTTGTTCCTCTTCCTCCTCTTCTACTTCTTTTGCCTCCTAATCTTCTTCTTCATGTTCCTATTATTCTTCTTATTCTTCTTCATCTTCTTCTTTTTATTCTTCTTCTTCTTCATCTTCTTCTTCTTTTTCCTCTTCTTCTTCTCCTTCTTCCTCTTCTTCATCACCTTCTTCATCTTCTTGTTCTTCCTCATCTCCTTCTTTTTCTTCTTCTTCTTCTTCTACTTCTTCTTCATCTTCTAGTTCAACTACTTCTTAGTCTTCTTCCTATTCCATTACTTCTTCTTCTCCTTTCTCTTCTACTTCTACTTCTCCTACTACTTCTTCTCCTTCTTCTTCTTCTTCTTCTTCTTCTTCTTCTACTTCTTCTTCATCATCATCTTCTTCTTCCTCTTCTTCTTATTCTTCATCTTCTTCTTCTCCTTCTTATTATTATTGTTATTATTATTCCTATTCCTCTTCTTCTTCTTTTTCTTATTCTTCTTTGCTGTCTTTTTCTTTTTCTTCTGCTTATTCTTCTTAGTCTTCTCTTTCTTCTTGTTCTTCATCTTTTTCTTCTTCTACCTCTTCTTCATTCTCTTTTTTATTTTCTTCTTCATGTTCTTATAATTAATATTATTATTATTATTATTATTATTATTATTATTATTATTATTCCTCTTCTTCTACATCTTCTCCTTTCTATTGCTCCTCTTCTTCTCGTTCTTCTTCCGCTTCTTCTTCTTCTTCTTTTATTTCTTCTTCTCTTTATTCATCTTCGTCTTCTTCTGTTTCTTCTCTTTCTTCTTCTTCCACTACTTCTTCTTCTTCTTCTTCTTCTTCTTTTTCTTCTTCTGCTTCTTCTTCTTTTCCTCATCCTCTTCCTCTTCCACCACCTCGTTCTTCTCCTTATCCTTCTTCTCCTTCTCCTTCTCCTTCTTCTCATTCTCCTTCCTCTCCTACTTCTTCTCCTTCTTCTTTTTCTTCTTCTTCTTCATCACCTTCTTCATCATCTTCTTCTTCCTCTTCTTCCTTTAGTTCTTCTTTTTCTTCTTCTTCTTTTTCTCCTTCTTCTTCTTCTTCTTCTCCTTCCTTTTCTTCTTGTTCTTTTTGTTGTTCTTCTTCTTCTTCTCCACCTCCATTATTTCCCCTTCCTCTTCTCCTTCTTTCTCTCCTTCGTCTTCTTCTTCTTTTTCTTCTTCTACTTGTTCTTCTTCTTTTTTTGCTTCTTATTCTTCTTCCTCTTCTTCTTCTTCTTCTTCTTCTCCATCTTCTTGTTCTTCTTCTTCTTAATCTTCTTCTTCTTCTGCATCTCCTTCTTCTTCTCCTCCTTCTTCTTCTTCTTTTTCTTCTTCTTCTTCTTCATAATCTTCTTCTTCTTTTTCATCATCATCTTCTTCTTCTTGTCCTTCTTCTTCTTCTCTTTCTTCTTCTTCTACTTCTTCTAGTTCTTCTTCTTCTTCTTCTTCTCCTTCTTCTCTTTCTTCTTATTCTTCTCCTTCTTCTTCTCATTTGGCTTCACCTTTTT
>JAIUJO010003313.1:10000-12500 GCA_023846275.1 Vanilla planifolia
CTTCTCTTTCTTCTTCTTCTTCTTCTTCTCCTTGTTCTTCTTCTTCTTCTTCTTCTTCTTCTTCTTCTACTTCTTCATCATCATCTTCTTCTTTCTCTTCTTGCTGTTCTTCGTCTTCTTCTTTTTCTTCTTCTTCTTCTTATTATTATTGTTATTATTCTTCCTCTTCATCTTCCTCCTCCTCCTACTCCTCCTCCTCTTCTTCTTCTACATCTCTGTTTTCTTCTTTTAATTTCTGCTTAATCTTCTCAACCTTCTCTTTCTTCTTGTTCTTCATCTTTTTCTTCATTAACCAATTCTTCTTCTTTTACTACTACTACTTCTTGTTCTTCTTCTTCTTGTTCTTCCTCTTCTTCTTCTACTTCTTCTTCTTCTTCTTCTTCTTCATTTTCTACTTCATCATCTTCTCCTTCTACTTCTTCTGTTTCTTCTCTTTCTTCTTCTACTACTTCTTGTTCTGCTTCTTCTTCTTCTTCTTCTCCTTGTTCTCTTTCTTCTTATTCTTCTTCTTCTTCTTCTCTTTCAACTTCTCCATCTTCTTCTTTTTTTCTCCTTCTTTTTCTTCTTCTCGTACTCCTTAATCCTCTTCTCCTTCTCCTTTTTCTTCTTCTTCTTCTTCTTCCTCATCTTCTACTGCTTCCTCTTCTTCTTCTTTTTCTTCTTTTTCTTCTTCTTCTTCTTCTTCTTCTTCTTCTTCTTCTTCTTCCTTCACTTCTTCTACTTCTTCTGCTTCTTCTTCCTCATCTCTTTCCACATTTCCTTCTTCCTCTTCTTTTTCTACATCCTCTATGTCTTCTTCTTCATCTTTTTCTTATTTTTCTTCTACTTTTTTTTTCTTCTTCTACTACTACTACTACTTCTTCTCTCTTTACTTCTTCATCATCTTCTTCTTCTACTTGTTCTTCTTCTCCTGCTTCTCCTTCTTCTACTACTACTTCTTCTTCTCTTTCTTCTTCTTCATCTCCTTTTTCTTCTCCTTCTTCCTCTTATTCTCCTTCTCCTTTTTCTTCTTCTTTTGATCCTTCTCCTACTTCTTTTTCTTCTTCTTCTTCTTCTTCTTCTTCCTTCTCTTCTTTTTCCTCCCCTTCTTCTACTTCTTCATCATCATCTTCTTCTTCTTCTTATTCTTCTTCTTCTTCCTCTTCCTCCTTTCTTCTTCTTCTACTTCTTCTTCTTATTCATCATCTTCTTCTTCTTTTTCTTCTTCTTCTTCTACTTCTTCTTCTTCTTCTTCTTCTCCTTCTACATCTTCTTCTCCGTCGTCTTTTTCTTCTTTTTCTTTTTCTTCTTTTTCTCCATCTTCTCCTTCGCCATCTTCTCCTTCTCCTTCGCCTTTTGCCTCTTCTTCTTCTTCATTATCATCATCTTCTTCATCTTCCTCATCTTCTTCCTATTCTTACTCTTCTTCTTGAAATTCATCATTTTCTTCTGTTTCTTCTATATGTTCTTCTTCTTGTTCTTCTTTTGCATTTTGTTTTTCTTCTTCTTCTTCTTCTTCTGCTACTTATTTTTCTTCTTCTTCTTCTAATTCTTCTTCTTCTCGATCTTCTTCTTCTTCTTCTTCTTTTCCTTCTTCTTATTCTTCTTCTTTTTCTTCTTCTTCTGGTCCTTCTTCTTGTTCTTTTTTTCTTCATGTCATTCTTCTTCTTCTCTTTCTTCTTCTACTTCTTCTCCTTCTCCTTGTTCTCTTTCTTCTTATTCTTCTCCTTCTTCTCTTTCTACTTCTCCTATTTTTTCTTCTTTCTATTCTCCTTCTTCTTCTTCTCCTTCTTCTTCTTCTTCTTCTCCTTCTCCTTCTTCTTATTCCTCTTCTCCTTCTCCTTTTTCTTCTTCTTCTTCCACTTCTTCTTCCCCTTCTTCTTCATATTCTTCTTCCTCTTCTTCTTTTGGTTCATCTTCTCCTTCTTCTTATTCTTCATCTTCATCATCTTCTTCTTCATCTCATTCTTCTTCTTCTCCTTCTTCCTCTCCTTCTTCTTCTTCTTCTTCTTCTTCATCTTCTTCTTCTTCTTCTTCTTCTTCATTTTCTTCTTCTTCATTTTCTACTTATTATTCTTGTGCTTGTTCTTCTTCTTCTTCTACTACTACTTCTTCTTCTTCTCTTGCTTGTTCTTCTTCTTTTTTTCCTTCTTCTTCTTCTTGTTCTCCTTCTTTTCTATCTTCTTCTTTTCACCTTCTTCTTCTCTTTCTACTTCTCCCACTTCTTCTTATTTTTGTCCTTCTTCTGCTTCTTCTGCTTCTTCTGCTTCTCCTTTTCCTTCTTCATATTCCTCTTCTTCTTCTCTTTTGTCCTTTTCTTCTTCGTCCTCCACTTGTTCTTCCTCTTCTTCTTCAGCTTCCTCTTCTTCTTCTACTTCTTCATCTTCTTCTTCTTTATCTTCATCTTCTTTCCCTTCTACTTCTTCTTCTTATTATTCTTCTTCTTCTTCGTCTTCTTCTTCCTCTTCCTGTTCTCTTCTTCCTCTTCTTCATCTTTGCTTTCTTATTTTTCTTCTTCTTT
>JAIUJO010003313.1:15000-17500 GCA_023846275.1 Vanilla planifolia
TTCTTCTTCTTCTTCTTCTCCTTCTTCTCATTCTTCTTCTTCTTCTTCTTCATCATCTCGTTCTTCTTCTTCTCCTTCTTCTTCTTCTTCTTCTTCTTCTTCTTCTTCATCTTCTTCTTCTACCTCTGCTTCTTCTTCTTCTTCTTCTTCTTCTTCTTCTCCTTCTTCTCTTCTTCTTCTCTCCTTCATCCTTCTCCTTCCCCTTCCCCTTCTCCAACCTTTTCTTCTTCTCCTTATCATTCTTCTTCTTTTTCTTCACCTTCTCCTCCATCTTCTTCCCCTTCTTCTTCTTCTTCTTTGTCTTCTTCTTCTTCTTCTTCTTTAATCTCTCTACTTTTCAACTTCTTCATCTGCTTCTTCTTCTTCTTCTTCTCTTAATTCTATATCTTCTTCTTCTTCTCCTTCCTCTTCTTCTTCTACTTCTACTTCTTCTTCTCCTTCTCCTTCTCCTTCTCCTTCTCCTTCCCCTTCCCCTTCTCCAGCCTTTCTTCTTCTCCTTATCATTCTTCTTCTTTTTACTTCCCCTTCTCCTCCATTTTCTTCCCCTTCTTCTTCTTCTTCTTCCACTTCTTCTTTTCTTCCTCTTGTTCTTCATCTTCTTCTTCTACTTAATCTTCATCATCATCATCTTCTCTTTCTTTTGCTTCTTCTTCTTCTTTGTCTTCTTCATCATTATCATCTTCTTCTTCCTCTTCTTCTACTTCTTCATCATCATCTCCTTCATCTTCTTCTTCTTCTGCTAACTCTTCTTATTTTTATTCTACTTCTTCTTTTCTTCTTCTTCTTCTTCTTCTTCTACTTCTTTTTCTTCTTCTTGTCTTTCTTCTACTTCTACTTCTTCCTTATTCTTCTTGTTCTTCTTCCTCTTCTTCTTCTTCTTCTTCTTCTTCTCATCATCTTCTCTTCTTCTTTTACTTCTCCTTCTTCATATTCTTGTTCTACTCCTTTTTCTCCTTCTTCTCCATCTTACTCTTCTCCTTCTACTTTTTCTTCATCTTCTTCTTCATCTTCCTCTTTTTCTTTCTTCTTCTTCTTCTTCTTCTCTTCTTCTTTCTCTTCTTCTTTCTTCTTCTTCTTCTTCTCCTTCTCCTTCTTCTTCTTCTCCTTCTTCTTCTTGTTCTTCTTCTGCTGTCTTTCTCCTTCTTCTTCTTCTCCTTCTCCTTTTTCTTCTTGTTCTTCTTCATTTTCCTCTTCTTCTATTATTATTATTAATATTATTATTATTATTATTATTATTATTCTCCTACTTCTATAAATGTTCTTATTCATCATCATCTTCTTCTTCTTCTTCTCAATCTACTTCTCCATCTTCTTCTTCTTCTTCTTCTTCTTCTCCTTCTTCTCCTTCTTGTTCTTCTTCTTTTTCTTCCTCTTCTTCATCCTGTTCTTCTTCTTCTTCTACTTCTTCCTGCCCTTCTTCTTCTTTTTCTTCTTCTTCTTCCTTTTCTTCTTCCTCTTCCTCTTCTTCTTCTTCTTCTTCTTCTTCTTCTTCTTCTTCTCTTCTGGTTCTTCTTCTTTTTCTTCTTCTTCTTCTTCTTCTTCTTCTTCTACTTCTTCTTCTTCTTCCCATTCATATTCGACATCTTCTTCTCCTTCTTGCTATTCTTCTTCCTATTCCTTAGCTTCCTCTTCTTCTTCCCCTTCTTCTTCTTCTACTACTACTTCGAGTACTACTTCTTTTCTTCTTCTTCTTATTCTTCTACTTCTTGTTATAGTTCTTCTTCTTCTTCTTCTTCCTCTACTTCTTCTTTTTCTTCTTATTCTTCTCTTTCTTCTCTTTCTACTTCTCCTTCTTCTTCTCCTGCCATTCCTCCTTCTTCTTCTTCTTCTCTCTTCTTCTTCTTCTTCTCCTTCTCCTTCTTCTTCTTTCTTTTCTCCTTCTCCTTCTTCTTCTTCCACCTTTTCTTCTTCTTCCTCATCTTCTTCTTCTTCTTCTTCCTTTTCTTCTTCTCCATCTTCTTCTTCTTCTTCTTCCCCTTCTTCTTCCCCTTCTTATTTTTTGCATTCTTCTTCTTCTTCTTCTTCTTCTTCTTTCTCTTCTACTACTTCTACTTCGGCTTCTTCTTCTTCTTCACCAACTACTTCATCTCCCTCTTCTTCTCCACATTCCTCTCTTCTCCTTCTTATTCTTCTTCTTCTCCTTCTTCTTTTTCTTCTTCTTCTTGTTCTTTCTTTGTCTTCTTCTTCTTCTTCTCCATCCTTTTCTTCCTCTTCTTCTACTTTTCCTTCTTCAACTTCTTCAGCTTCAACATCTTCTTCTTCTTCTTCTTCTTCTTCATCATCTTCCTCTTTTTTCATTTTCCCGTTCCTCTTCTCCTTCTTCTTCTACTTCTTCTTCTTCTTCTTCTACTTGTTCTTCTTCTTCTCCTTCTTTGCTTCTTCTTCTTCTTTCCACTTCTTCTTCTTCTTCTTCTTCTTCTTCTCCTTCTTCTCCTTCTTCTTCTTCTTATTCCTCTCATTCTTCTTCTTCTCCTTCTTCTTCTTCTTCTTCTTCATCTTC
>JAIUJO010002708.1:5000-7500 GCA_023846275.1 Vanilla planifolia
CTTCCTCTTCTTCCTCTTATTCTTGCTCTTCTTCCTCTTCTTATGCTTCTTGCACTTCTTCTTCTTCTTCTTCTTCTTCTTCTTCTTCTACTTTTTCTTGTTTTGCTTCCACTTCTTTTTCCACTTCTTCTTCTTCTTCTTCTTCTTCTTCATCTTCTTCTACTTCTTCCTCTTCTTCTTCTTCTTCTTCTTCTTCTACTTTTCTTTTTCTACTTCTTTTTCTTTTTCCCCTCTTCTTGTTCTTCTTCTTCTTCTTATCATTATTTTACATCTTCATCTTCTTCTTCTACTACTTCTTCTTCTTCTTCTTTCTACTTCTTGATTTTACTTCTTCTTCTTCTTCTCCTTCTTCTATTACTTCTTTTTCTACTTCTTGTAATTCATCTTCTTATTCTTCTTCTTCTTCTTCTTCCTCTTCTTCTTCTTCTTAATCATCTTCTTCTTCATCTTCTTATCTATCTTCTACTTCTTCTTCTCCTTCTTCTTTTTCCTCGTCTTCTTTTCTCCTTCTTCTCCTTCTCCTCCTGTTTCTGCTCCTCCTACTTCTGCTTCTTCTCCTTCTTCTCCTTCTTCTCCTTCTTCCCCTTCTTCTCCTTCTTCTCCTTCTTCCCCTCTTCTTCTTCTCCTTCTCCTTCTTCTCCTTCTTCTCCTTCTTCTCCTTCTCCTCCTTCTTATCCTTCTTCTCCTTCTTCTCCTTCTTCCTCTCTTCTTTCTCCTTCTTCTCCTTCTTCTCCTTCTTCTTCTCCTTCTTCTTCTTCTTCTTCTTCTCTGTCTTCTCTTTCTTCTTCTTTTTCTTCTTCTCCTTCTTCTCCTTCTTCTTCATCTCCTCCTCCTTCTCCTTCTTCTCCTTCTTCTCCTCCTTCTCCTTCTCCTCCTTCTTCTCCTCTTTCTCCTTCTTCTCCTTCTCCTCCTACTTCTCCTCTTTCTCCTTCTTCTCCTTGTTCTCCTTCTTCTCCTTCTTCCATTTCCTCACCTTCTTCTCCTTGTTCCCCATCTTCTCCTTGTTCTCCTTCTTCTCCTTCTTCTCCTTCTTCTCCTTCTTCTACTTCTTCTCCTTCTCCTTCTTCTCCTTCTTCTCCTTCTTCTTCTTCTCCTTCTTCTTTTTCTTCTCTGGCTTCTCCTTCTTCTTCTTCTTCACCTCCTTCTTCTTCTCCATCTCCTTCTTCTCCATCTTCTTCTTCTTCTCCTTCTTCTTCTCTTCTTCTTCTTCCTCTTCTTCTTCCACTTCTTCTTCTTTCTCTTCTTCTTTCTCTTCTTCCTCTTCCTCTTCTTCCTCTTCCTCTTCTTCTTTTTCCTCTTCTTCTTCTTCCCCTTCTTCCCCTTCTTCTTCTTCTCCTTCTTGTGCTTCTTCTTCTTATTCTTCTTCATCTACTTCTTTGTCTTCTTCATCTTCTTCATCTTCTTCCTCTTCTTCCTCTTATTCTTGCTCTTCTTCCTCTTCTTATGCTTCTTGCACTTCTTCTTCTTCTTCTTCTTCTTCTTCATCTGCTTCTTCTTCTTCTTCTACTTTTTCTTGTTTTGCTTCCACTTCTTTTTCCACTTCTTCTTCTTCTTCTTCTTCTTCTTCATCTTCTTCTACTTCTTCCTCTTCTTCTTCTTCTTCTTCTTCTACTTTTCTTTTTCTACTTCTTTTTCTTTTTCCCCTCTTCTTGTTCTTCTTCTTCTTCTTATCATTATTTTACATCTTCATCTTCTTCTTCTACTACTTCTTCTTCTTCTTCTTTCTACTTCTTGATTTTACTTCTTCTTCTTCTTCTTCTCCTTCTTCTATTACTTCTTTTTCTACTTCTTGTAATTCATCTTCTTATTCTTCTTCTTCTTCTTCTTCCTCTTCTTCTTCTTCTTAATCATCTTCTTCTTCATCTTCTTATCTATCTTCTACTTCTTCTCCTTCTTCTTTTTCCTCGTCTTCTTTTTCTCCTTCTTCTTCTTTCTCTTCCTCTACTTCTTCTTCTTCCACCTATTCCACTTCTTCCTCTTCTTCTCCTTTCACTTCTTCTTCCTCTTCTTCCTTCCTCCTATTCTTCTTCTTCTTATTCTTCTTCTTCTTCATCTTCTTCTTCTTCTTCTTCTTCTTCTTCTTCTTCGTTGTCTTCTTCTCTGTCTTCTTCTTCTTCTTCTTTTTCTTCTTCTTCATATTCTTCATTTTCTTGGTTTACATAAACTTCTTCTTCATGTTCTTCTTGTTCTTTTTTATCTCCTTTTCTTCTTTTGCAATTTTTTCTTCTTCATTTTCTACTTCTACTTCTTCCACTTCTTGTTATACAATTTCTTATTCTTCTTCTTCTCCTACTTCTTCGTCCTCTTCTTTTCCTTCTCCTTATTCTCTTCTTCTTCCTATTCTTCTTCTTCTTCTTCTTCTTCTTCATCATCTTCTACTTTTTCTTCTTCATGATCTTTTTTCTTCTTCCTTCCATGCTTTCTTCCTCTCCTTCTTCTTCTTCTCCTTTTTCTTCTTCTTCTTCTTCTTCTAACTATTCTTATTCTTCTTCTTCTTCTT
>JAIUJO010002390.1:15000-22500 GCA_023846275.1 Vanilla planifolia
TATAGACAGCTCAGATCGTCCCATACCAACCTGAGTAGCCTACGAAAAACATAGGATATAACACATGATTACACACCTACTTTCCTTAACAATGTGGATCCCATCTCCCGGGTACACCGTCAAATCAGGATTCATGACTCCTGAATTCACTGATGAACTCGCGCAATGTTACTCCTACTAGACCCAATACTCCTAACCCATACCAGTAGGAGAACCGGTCTAATAGAAGTCTGAACCCCCATGGTTAAGTTCCATAGTCATGTAATGACCTCACCATCAAAATAAAATACATAACATCCTCAGATAAATTATGGCACTCCACACACTATATCACCAAGACAATAAGACAGTGAATGGAAACTACATCACAATAATAAGTTCCAAGTCCAACAAGTGCAACATCATCCAACCAGATACATAAGTCAGATTCATCCTCACACAATACCTGACATAAGAATAATAGTATCACTGAATACATCCAATAGCATCAATCACACTAACCAAAATGTCTCAGAAATCACAGATCAGATATCCTCCACTAGCCTGCTGACCACGATCCCACCTAATCTGGGTGGCGTCAAGTCTGCCGAGCCACTGGAAAAATATAGATAAAAAAGGAATGAGCTACGCCCAGTAGGAAAGACAGCTAGTAAAAACTCACATGCAAGAGAAGGATAATAGCAAGAGTATAGGAATACAGCATAACAATGTAGGGTGGAAAGGCACTCTCAGTCCCAGACTCTGACCAACCACAGTCACCCCAGTCACACCAGAGTAGCTCTCCTCTGGGCTTCTAGGTAGCATGCCAGTGGGATCGCCCATCTCGAAACATGCACGGTGCTTAGGCAAAGCATGCCAGTGGGATTGCCCATCTCGAAACACACATCATAACGCCTAGCACCCGACACCTCAGCGTCTATATAGCATGCCAGTGGGATTCGCCCACTCGAAACACGCATCACAACCTAGCCTGGGGTTCCAGGTAGCATGCCAGTGGGATTCGCCCACTCGAAACACGCATGGTGCCTACCAGTCACATGTACACTGTGGAAGCTAAGTCTGAACCGCACAGTTACCTACCACAACTACCCTAAAACATCATATAGGGTCTATAGTAGTCCGGTCCAATATGCCAACACTGAGTAAACTGACTCAAACCATGCCATTGCCATCCAAGCAACACAAACTGTACCAAAATTCTGACTATTCTGGTAGCACTTACCCAAATGTCACACTTCCTTCCAACTAATCTAGCTACACTGAATTTATGGATAATTTCCAACAGTAAATTTCAACTTGGCTATGTGATTTCCTAAAATCACCTTTTTCTCACTTCAGGAACTTTTTAAATTCCAAAATCAATTTCCGCCCTTTATCCATTTTCCGAAATTCGGAATAAATTTCCGAATAAAATTTAAATTCCACATATATCCTTTTTCCAAAAATTCGGATTAATTTCCGAAATTAAATTTTAAATTCCATATATTTCCCGAAAATTCGGATTAATTTCCGAATTAAATCTTTTCCTCCGCCCGTTCGTTCGCCCGAATCCCGCTGAATCGAGGACCCACTGGCAGAATATTTAATCCAATTTCCAGCCGACGTTTAGCATTTAATTATTAATAAATATTGAATAATTACAATTACTTAATTAACTAAACCGAAATTAATCTAATCCATCTCCTTCCTCCGCCCGGCGCCCGCGAAACCCTAGCCGACGATTCCTCCGGAAAATTTCATTTTCCCCGTCGATTTCCGGCGATCGAGATCAAAGAGAAGTAAAATCCGATGTTCGTACTATCCTAATTTATCAATAATGTCACTAATTTCTAAGATTCAAATCAAAATTTCCGCCGAAGTTTCATCCAATCCTCATTTTAACAATTCTATGAAATTAAACAAATTTCAGCATTTGATACTATCTTAACATGATTAAGCACATAATCGAATCAACAATTGCTCGGTAAAATTTCCAAATTCAGCGGGTGTAATTTTTCCGAAAACCCTAAAATGCTAAAATCAATAATTTGCATTAATAAATTTCAAAAAACCACAATTCGCATGCTCCGGTAGCTAATTGCAAAATAATCCATATTTTTAATTTGCCAATTTAACTAATTTAAACTGAAATTTCCTACCTTTCTTCTCCGGCGACGGTGAAGCTCGCACGCGACCAACTGCTGCTCCTCGCTGAACGAAACCGGTACCAATCGATTCTCCTCGGTCCCGCGAACCTCCAGGTACAAAAAGCCCCTTGAAAGGCTGCCGGAAAATATCGTCGTTCGCCGCGAAAGCTTCGTCTCCGGCCGTTCGAAACCCTAACCCTAACAGTCGAACAGTTCGGGTTAAATACCCCGCTTTAAACCGGTATTAACCCGTTAAGAACCCATTAAGTGCCGGTTGACCTTCTAATAACGCCGCTTAACCCCGATCAACCGGTTAATCTCCACAGCTGATCTCGTCCGTCCGATCCGCTTATCCGCGGCTTATCCAAACGCACGCGCAAACGCACTCGGCGAACCGCCCCCCGCCTTCGCTGAATCGCTCCGGTCCGGTTCATGCGCGGTAAAAAACCAATTTCCGGTTTAATGGACTGATTTAAATAGATTTTCGAATTTCCAAAAATCCAATTAAACAGGGAAAATTACTTAAAAATTCCTCGGTGCTCCGAAAAATCCCCAGAAAATTTCAAAAATTCCAATAGCCTCCAATTATGCTCCTGGCTCAACCTACTGTCGATCTGAAATCATCCTAGCCAATTCGAATTATTACCTATAATATTTTACCGGGTATAACAAAGAAGTTGAAGATGATGATGATGATGATGATGATGATGATGATGAAGAAGAAGAAGAAGAGAAGAAGAAGAAGAAGATGATGATGATGATGATGAAGAAGAAGAAGAAGAAAAAGAAAATAAGAAAAAAAAGAAGAGAAAATGGAAGAAGAAGAAGAAGAAGAAGATGATCATGATGAAGAAGAAAAAGACAAAGAAGAAGAAAAAAAGAAGTGGAAAAAGAAAAAGAAGAGAAAGAAGAGGAGGAAGAAGAAAAAGAAGTATTAGAAGAAGAAGAAGAAGAAAAAGGATAAGAATAAGAAGAAAAGGAAGTAGAAGTAGAAGAACACGAATAAGAAGTTGAAGGAGAAGAAGAAGAATTAGAAGAACAAGAAGAAGAAGAAGGAGAAGAAGAATTAGAAGAGGAAGAAGAATAAAAATAATAATAAGAAGAAGAAGAAAAATAATGTGATGAACAAAAAGAAGAAGAAAAAGAATAAGAATTAGAAGAAGACGATGGAAAAGAAAAGCAACAAGATGAAGTAGAATAAAAGGAATTAGAACAAGACGAAGAAAAATATTTTTTTGATGTAGAGGAAGAAGAAGAGGAGTTAAAAGAAGAAGAAGAAGAAGAAGAAGAAAAAGAAGAAGAAGAAGAAAAAGAAGAAGAAAAAGAACAAGAAGAAGAAGAACATGAAGAAGAAGCAGAAGAAGAAGATTAAGAAGAAGAAGAAAAAGAAGAAGATGATGAAGAGGAAGAAGAAGAAGAGGAAGAGGAAGAAAAGAAGAAGAAGAAGAAGAAGAAGAAGAAGAAGAAGAAGAAAAGAAAAGGAAGAAGAAGTAGAAGCAGAAGAAGAACGAGAAAGAGAAGAAGAAGAAGAAGAAGAAGAAGAAGACGAATAAAAAAAGTAGAAGAGAAAGAAGAAGAAGAAGAAGAAGAAGAAGAAGAAAAATGCAAAGAAGAAGAAGAAAAAAGAGAAGAAAAAGAAGTAAAAGAAGAAGAAGATGAAGAAGTAATAAAAGAAGAAAAAATAAATGAAGAAGAAAAGGAAGAGGAAGAAGAAGAAGAAGAAAAAGAAGAGGTAGAAGAAAAGAAAGAAGAAGAAGAAGAAGAAGAATAAGAAGATGAAGAAGAAGAAGAAGAAGAAAAAGAAGAATAAGGGGAAGATGAAAATGGAGAAGAAGAAGATGATGATGATGATGATGAAGAAGAAGAAGAAGAAGAAGAAAATGAAGAAGAAGAAGAAGAAGAAGATGAAAAAGAAGAAAATGAAAAAGTAGTAGAACAAGAAGCAGAAGAAGAAGAAGAAGAAGAAGAAAAAGAACTAGAAGAAGAAAAAGAAGAAAAAGAAGAAAAAGATGATGAAGAAGAATTAGTAGAAGAAGAAGAAGAAGTTGAAAAAGATGAAGAAGATGAAGCCAAAGAAGATGAAGAAGGTGAACATGAAAAAGAAGAATTAGAAGAAGAAGAAGTAGAAGAAGAAGAAGAAGAAGAAGAAGAGGAAGAAGAAGAAGAAGAAGAAGAGGGAGAAGAAGAAGAAGTAGAAGAAGTAGAAGAAGAAGAAGAAGAAGAAAAAGAAGATGTAGAAGTAGAAGTAGAAGAGGAAGAAGAAGATGGTGATGATGATGAAAAAGAAGAAGAAGAAGAAGAAGAAGAAGAAGAAGAAAAAGAGGAAGAAGAAGAAGTAGAATTTGAAGAAGAAGAAGAAGAAAAATAAGAAGAAGAATTAGAAGAAGAGTTAGAAGAAGAAGTAGAAGAAGAAGAAGAAGAAGGAGAAAAAGATGAAGAAGAAGGGGTTGAAGAATAAGAAGGAAATAAAGAAGAAGCAGAATAAGAAGAAGAAGGAGAAGAAGAATATAATGAAGAAGAAGACGTAGAAGAAGAAGAGGAAGAAGAAGAAGATGATGATGATGAAGAAGAAGAAGAAGAACAAGAGGAAGAAGAAGAAGAAGAAGTAATAGAAAAAGAAGAAGGAGAAGAATTATAAGAAGAAGAATAGGAAGAGGAAAAGTTAAAGGAACAAGAAGAAGAAGAACAAGAAGAAGAAGAAGAACAAGAAGTAGTACAAGAGGAAGAGGAAGAAGAAAAAGAATAAGAAGAAGAAAACGAAGTTGAAGATGAAGAAGAGGAACAATAATAACATGAAGAAGAAGAAGAAGAAGAAAGAAAATTAGAAGAAGAAAAAGAAGAAGGCAAAAAAGAAGAAGAAGAAGAAGAAGAAGAAGAAGTAGAAGAAGAAGAAGATAAGTTGAAGAAGAAGAAGATGATGAAGAAGAAGAAGAAGAAGAAAGTTATGATGATGAAGAAGAAAAAGCAGAAGAAGAAGAAGAAGAAGAAGAAGAAGAAGTAGTAGAAGAAGAAGAATAATAAGTAGAAAAGGAAGAAGAAGAAGAAGAAGAGAAAGAAGAAGAAGAAAAAGAACAAGAAGAAGATGAAGAAGAAGAAGAAGTAGAAGAAGAAGAGGAAGAGAAAGTTGAAGAAGAAGGAGAAAGAGAAGAAGAAAAAGTAGAGGAAGAAGAAGAAGAAGAAGATGAATGGAGAAGAAGAAGAAGAAGAAAAAGATGAAGAAGAAGAGGAAAAGTAAAGATGAAAGGGAAGTAGTAGTAATAGTACAAGAAGAAGAAGAAGTAGAAGATGACAAAGAGGAAGAAGAGGAACAAGAAGGACAACAAGAACAAGAAAAAGATGTTGAAGAAGACGAAGAAGAAGAAGACGATGAAGAAGAAGAAGAGGAAGAAGAAGAAGAACAAGAAGAGGAAGAAGAGGAAGTGGAAGATATGGAAGAAGAAGAAGAAGAAGAGGAAGAGATAGAAGAAGAAGAAGAAGATGAAGGAGAAGAAGAAGAAAAGAAGAAGAAGAAAAAAAGGAAGAAGAAGAAGAAGAAGAAGGAGGAGGAGGAGGAGAAGAAGTAAAAGAAGAAGAAGATGAATATGAATAAGAAAAGGAAGAAAAAGAAGAAGAAGAGGAAAAGATGAAGAACAAGAAGGAAAAAAGAAGAAAAAGAATTAGAAGAAGAAGATGATGATGTTGATGATGAGGAACAAGAAGTAGTAGTAGTAGAAGAAGAAGAAGAAGATGACAAAGAAAAATAGAACAAGAAGAAGAAGAAGAAGAGGAAGAAGAAGAAGAAGAAAAAGAAGAAGTAGATGAAGAAGAAGAAGAAGAAGAAGATGAGGAGGAGGAAAACTAAAAAGTAGTAGTAGTAGTAGTAGAAGAAGAAGATGATGATGATGAAGAAGGAGAAGAAGAAAAAAAAGTTCACGAAGAAGAATAAGCAGAAGAAGAAGAAGAAGGAGGAGAAAGAGAAGTTGAAGATGATGAAGAAGAAGAAGAAGGGAAGAAGAAGAAGAATTAGAAGAAGAAGAAGAAGAAGTAGTAGTAGTAGAAGAAGAAGAAGAAGAAGAAGAAGAAGAAGAAGAAGATGGTGATGATGATGATGATGATCAAGAAGAAGAAGTGGAAGAAGAAGAAGAAGAAGCAAAAGAAGAAGAAGAAGAAGAAGAAGAAGAAGATGTAGAGGTAGAGAAAGAAGAAGAAGAAGAAGACGAAGAAGGAGAGGAAGAAAGGAGGAACAAGGAAAAGAAGAGAAGGCGACAAAGAAGAAGAAGAAGATGAAGGAAAAGAAGAAGAAGAAGAAGAAGTAGTAGTAGTAGTAGAATATGAAGAAGAAGAAGAAGTAAAATTAGAAGAGGAATTAGAAGAAGAAGAACTCGAAGAAGAAGAACGCAAAGAAGAAGAAGAAGATGATGAAGAAGAAGAAGAAGAAGAGGAAGAAGAAGATGATGAAGAAGATGAAGAAGAAGAAGAAGAGGAAGAAGAGGAACAGAAAGAAGAAGTAGTAGAAGAAGAAGAAGAATAGGAAGAAGAAGAATGAGAAGAAGAAGATGAAGGAAAAGAAGAATAAGAAGAAGAAAAAGAGTAGGAAGAAGATAAAGAAGAAGAAGAATAAGAAGAAGAAGAAGAAGAAGAAGAAGATGTACAAGTAGAAGAAGAAGAAGGAGATGGTGATGATGATAAAGAAGAAGAAGAAGAGGAAGAGGAAGAAAAGAAAGAAGAAGAAGAAGAATAAGGCTAAGAAGAAGAAGAAGCAAAAGAAGAAGAAGAAGAAGAAGAAGAAGAAGAAGAAGAAGTAGAATAAGAAGAAGAAGAAGAAGAAGAAGAATAGGGAGAAGAATTAGAGGAAGACTTAGAAGAAGAAGAAGAAGAAGAAGAAGGAGAAATAGAAGAAGAAACAGGGGTAGGAGAATGAGAAGAATATGAAGAAGAAGAAGAAGGAGAAGAAGAAGAAGGAGAAGATGATGATGATGCAAAATATGTAGAAGAAAAAGAATAAGATGAAGAAGAAGAAGAAGAAATTGAAGAAGAGAAAGAAGAAGAAGAAGAGGAAGAAGTAGAAGAAGAAGAAGAAGAAGAAGAAGATGGAGAAGAAGAATAAAATGAAAAAGAAGAAGAAGAAGGAGGAAAAGAAGAATAAAATGCAGAAGAAGATGAAGAAGAAGAAGAGGAAGAGGAAGAAAAAGAAGACAAAGAAGAAGAAGAAGAAGTAGAAGGCAACGAAGAAGAAGAAGAAGAAGAAGAAGGAGATGACGAAGGAGAAGAAGAAGAAGAAGAAGTAGAAGGAGAAGAAGAAGAAGAAGTAGAATTAGAAGAAGAAGAAGAACAAGAAGAGGAGGAGGAAGAAGAAGAACCAGAAGACGAAGTAGAAGACGAAGGAGAAGACGAA